>SNQJ01S0107010.1:43519-57927 GCA_010110895.2 Picea sitchensis | reverse complement strand
TCTTCTTTTAGGTCACTTTGACTTCTTTGACCTTGGGGGCTTCAAGCCTTCATGTGGGGGTCCTTCATCTTCGTAAGGCCATAACTCTCAAACCATGAGGAGTTATGTGACATTCCACATACCACCAGAAATGGAATGAAAAGAACTATCCATCTAGGATAGTTTCACCAACAATTTCCTTGATATTCATCTCATTATTCCACATACAAGCATGGGTTCTCCAACCATTCTTCTAGGATAACTCAATCCGCAAAGCGTCTTCCCATGAGGGATTTCACCATAAGGGGACCACTTTGAAGTTCATATATTTGTGCATCTTATCAATCATGATAAGACAATAATGAGTCATCTATACATTTTTCCAACAATGCATCATATACCAATGAAACCACATCGATCCATGTTCATCATGTATCAATGACAACTCATTGATCCATATTCATCATATCAATGATAACACATTGATACATATCCATGTATGGATTCTCATCAAGGACAATACATATTACATTACATCAATCATCAATCAATAAATCCTTTGGCATAAATCAATCACTTGACATCAATCAATCAAACCATTGGCATCAATGACAACATGATCCAATAGATTTTATAGGTATAAAATGTGTAGATTTTCTTAGTTTATCAATCACTACCATAATCGATTCATTTTGTCTTTGGGTCTTAGGAAAACCTGTAATGAAGTCCATTGAGATAATATCCCATTTCCATTCTGGTATAGGCAAAGTTTGTAATAGACCTGCTGGATGTTGATGTTCAGCCTTTACCTATTGATAGTCTAAGCATTTAAACAAATATTCAGTTGTTTCATTCTTCATGTTAGGTCAGGAAAATAATTTTCTTAAGGCTGTTATTGTTTTCTGGTATCCTAGGTGACCAAAATACTATTTTTTGTGGAGTTCGTCAAGAATTTTTGTCTTTAGATCAACAAAATTAGGTACATACAACCATTTTTTGAACCTCAACAGTCCCTTCTTATCTTAACTCATATCTGTTATGTTCAATTTTTATGTATTTCCTTGTAATTATGTTGTTGTTTTAATGTAATTTTCGTCATTATTTCTTGCATATTTTAATCTTTGTTAGATATTGTTTTTTTCTTTGCTGATATTTATTTCATAGAGTCCATTAGTCCTCCGACTTAGTGCATCTGCAACTTTATTTTGTTTCCCTTTTATGTGTCATACCTCAAAATCAAATTCGTTTAAGAAGGCCAACCATCTTGCTTGCCTTTCTTCGAGGTCTGGTTGAATGAATAAATATTTTATATCATTGTTGTCAGTCAATAACATAGATTTTCTTCACATTAAATAATATCACCACATTTTTAATGCATGAATTATGGATGCTAATTCTAAATCGTGAGTCACCTAATTTCGTTCATGTTATTTTAGTTTATGTGATTCAAAATAGATGACGGGTATGTCGTGTGTCAGTGCTCCTCCTAATCCTTCTTTTCTTGCATCCACACAAGCTGTAAAATCTTTATCGGGATCCGCTACCTTTAGCATAGGTGTTGTGGTTAACAATCCCTTTAATTAATCAAATTTTTCCTGACACTTTTGTCAGCAAGTAAATTTAATTCCCTTTTTATGTAGCGAGGTAATCAGATATTCAATCTTGGAAAATCCTTCGATAAATCTCTGGTAATAACCGGTAATTCCGATAGAATATATGATGTCTGCTACATCCTTAGGGATATGCCATTCCATAATGAATTTGATCTTTTCTGGATCAACAACAATACCATCTTTGGATATTACATGTCCTAAGTACTATATCTTTCTTTGGTAGAAGTTGCACTTATCAAACTTAGCATACAACTTATGTTCCCTTAAAGTCTGCAATACTATTTTCAGATGTTGTTCATGTTCTTCTTCTATTTTTGAGTAGATTAGAATATCATTGATAAAAACCAACAGACATTTATCCAAATATTGGTTGAATATATTATTCATCAAACACATAACAGTTGTTGGTGCATTAGTAAGCCTGAATAGGATTATGGAAAACTCATGGTGTCTATAATGTGTTCTAAAATATGTTTTATTTATGTCTTCATACTTTATTATGACTTGGTGATAACCAGACCTTAAATCTAGTTTAGAAAATATATTTTCCCCTCTAACTTGGTCAAAGAGGTCATTAATTCTGGGTAAGGGATACTTTTTCTTAATTTTCATTTTATCCAGTTGTCGATAGTCAATACACAGTCTCAAACTCCCATATTTCTTCTTAACGAATAAAATTGGTGCTCCCCAAGGTGAAACACTTGGTATGATATATTCCTTATCTAGTAGTTCTTGTAACTAAATTTTCAATTCTTTTAACTCAGGTACACTCATTCTATAAGGTGCCTTAGATACCGAGGCAGATCTAGGTAGTATATCGATACAAAAATATATATCCCTCCTTGGAGGTAGTTCTGGTATTTCATCTACGAATACATATTTCAACCCACGTAGGACCGTAAAGTATTATAAACTTGGTTTACTTTCTTCTCTTATAATATTAGTTACTTGTGCAACATAAATTTGGCAACCTTTGTTCATTCATTTCTTAAATTGCATCATTGATATTTTCCTAATAGAAACTGGTTTTCTGATTCCTTGTACCGTTCTAACTGTGTTGTTTTCATCTCTATACAAAAACGCCTTTTCGTAATAGTTTAATATCACTTTATGTCTCTCTAGCTAGTCCATGCTAATGATTATATTGTAAGATCCCAAAGGTAATATGTTTATATTTAACTTTATATTTTTATCATCTATGCTTAAATCACAATCATAAATAAAATCTGTTACTTTTCTTTTAGTCCCTATTTAACTGCACCAACCAGGACTTAGAATGATTTACTTTATTTAGCTTGTTCAATTCAAATAACGTGTGATTAATATAAATCAGACTAGCTCCTAGGTCAATTAGTATAGAGACATTGTTGGAATGAATTTTACCATTGACTTCCACAATAGTGGATTGATGATCTGCTTGTCTTCCATCTAGATCTGCATTGATTTTGTACACACTCCTACCAACATATCTGACCGTCGAAGCCTCTTGAAGGTTATGGACTGAATTTATTATTGTGGGATTTAAGCATGGACAATTCCACCTTAGGTGAGGTTCTCCACATTCCCAACACTTTAATGGTTCTCTGGTATTGTCCCCAACCTTCTTGACTCCCGGGTTAGTTGGTCCATTTCCCCCTTCAGAATTTTGTGTATTTGAATAGTAATATTTCCTTTGGAAACCTTTTTCCATATTACAAAAAGGGGCTAGTTGGAAGCCCTTATTAAGCTGATTCAATCTTTCATGTTTATTTTCTTTACATTCCTTGGGGATTTCAGATCTCTTTCTATACTGATCATAGCACATACAATCTTTTCTAAATACTTCATTTAAAGACTTGGAATTGTCAAATTAAATTATGTCCTTGTATGACTGTGGTAGACAGCTCAAGAACCTTTGTATCTTCACTTTGTCTTCTTTGATGTATGGTACAAACCTCAACAGATCTATAATTTTATTTATCATATCGTCCATGGCCAATTGTGTTAGTCGTAGTTCGTAAAGTTCCTTATTTTTTATTTCATAATAACTTTTTGATAAGTAATGATTCTTGAAATACTTTTTAAAATCTAACCATTCCCTTTTTTTTTTATTTCAATCCCTTGGATAATTTAAGGTCTTGTCACTAGATACTAGATTTTCCTTTTAAGTTGTAAATGGCCATTATGACTTTCATATTACTAGAGTTGTTATAAATATGGAAATAATTCTTTATATATAGTAACCATGCTTCAACCTCCTCCCCATTCTTTGATTCTCCATCAAAGGTGGAAGGTTTTATTTTCTTGAATTCACCTTCCAAGTGATCCACTTGTTTTTTTTTCCTTCATGTAGATGTTTTGTTTTCTGTCACATGTGTGTCTTCGGAAGAACTGTCCTCTCTTTTTTTTCGTGACCATAATTTTTAGACAATGTTTTTCTGACCTCTTCCTCTTTTTCATTGTCCTTGGGAATCTTCTTTGTTACTATACTGCGTAGAAACATTTCGTTTATTTCCAGTTGATATTCATATGATTTCTTCATCTTTTCATTATCTTCTTTAAGAACTTGCAATTCAATGATAAGATTTTTCGTTGTTTCCAAAACCTGGGTGGCTCAACTCCCTTCACTGTTATGCTCAGGGTATTTAGGAAGTTCTTGATTTTGATTCTCTTCAGGTATGTTTTCTTCTTCATTCTATGTTGACATTTTCACAGTAGACAAATTGTTTTTTTGTTTCTAATAATAAATGTGTTTGTTATATTTTCTTCAAGGAAACAACAAAAAAAATTTGAATTTTGGTGCTTCCCTGAGGTCCAAGCGTTGTAACCTACAACTTTGATACCATATGCAATGTACCCCAAATTTCACAAAATGATTTTTTTTTTGAGGGAACACTATCATCTAAACTGTCATGATAATTGTCATGACACAATTGAATAATTAAAACCTAAACTAGTTAATGTATATCTATAACTGGAAATTCATACTCCTCCTACAAGGTGGGCATGGGATCTTAAGATCCATACACTTTTTCCCACTGGCGTTATTGCTAGCATTATTAAAATATTTGTTAATATAACAATGTCTAGGTCTGTCAAGGTCCATATTCTAGGCTTAACCAGTGAAAACCACTCATACAAGTCCTAGCTACACCATTAACATAACACAATGCCCTAATTAACTGCAACTCATATAAGTCCTAGTTATATTACTAAGAATAACACAAGGCACTTTTAAAAATACAATTCATATAGTCCTAGTTATTTTATTAACATTACACAAGGCACTTATACAATACAACTCATATAAGTCCTACCTATTTTATTAAACATATCATAAGGTACTTATAAAAATCCAAATAACTAAACCCATAATCTAACTAAGATTTAGTAGCTCACCCTTTAAAAATAGTGCACAAAGAGAAATGACTAGGTTCTAACCACCATCTCCTAACTTCCACGCTAGGAGTCTGGTGAGGTTCCAAAGTGTTTCAACATGTTGATTTAAACCTAGGAAAAAGGTTGGAACCCTGTTACCTATACTTCTTTCTACATCAACCATAACTCTTGGATTGTGAGAGATTCGATAAGAATTAACTATCCAGTCATCAGACGGTTGAAACCTAGCCTCAGAATTAGGTTGGTCATAACCTTTAATGGTGGTAGGTCGCCTTGTTTCTAGGACTGCTGATGCAGGAGCATCGATCCAAGACAGCTATGTGCCATCCAGCCATCACAACAAAGCACACATTCAATGGAAGGAGATAGGTGCAACCCTCTCATTTTTAAAAATTTTAAAATGTATTAAATGGTTGTAAGGCTAGTAGAGCCAAAAGAAATGCATGTATGCAGGATTTAGATAAAGGTTGCCTTAAATGGTTGTAAGGTTGATATCTATATCTGATTCGGACTAGACAACAAATCAATGTAATTGAATGTAAATTAATGAGAGTTGGTGAGGATGGAGGGAAGTGCTCGAGGAGCCCCCTTTTGTAAAAAGATCTTATTTTGTTTTTCAGAGGGAGTAGAGTAGTTGGGGTAGAGGAGAGAGGAAGAGAGAATAGAGAGAAGAGAGGAGAGTTGAGACTCTGTTGTAGTCCGAGATCGAACACATTGAAATTAGAAATTGATGTTAATACAAAGTAGTTTTTCTTGCATATGTGTTTTCTATGTGTTTATCATATGTTGTAGATGTATGTTTGTATGCATTTGTAGGTTACAGACATGAGTCGTTTTCTGTTGAGTCCTTTGACTTTTAGGTTTGGGTTCTTTGTGGCTTCATGCAAGAGTGCATGACAGAGTACTGTGGTCTCTGCAAGCCAGTGCAAGGAGTGCACTTCTGAATTCTGTGGAATTTGGATAGAGTTGTGCCAGGAGGGTGCACCAGAGGAAATCATTGAGTCAAGGAGGAACCCTCAAGGTTGTTGAACACCATGAAGGAGAAACTGTGCAGGGGAGAGAACAGAGAGGAGAAGTAAAATTGCTCATAATTATGTAAAGGCTCTGCCAGGAGGGCATTGAGAAAATGCATAGGATGCATTGAGCCAATGCATAGAGTGCACTTATGAATTCTATGGAATTTGTACAGAGTTGTGTCAGGAGGGTGCACCAGAGGAAGTATTTCAGCCAGGGAGAATCCTCAAGGTTGTTGAACACCTTGGAGGTAATACTGTGCAGGGGAAGCCATAGAGATAACATAATCAATGAGGGTTCTGTGGAAACTCTGCCAAGAGGGCATTGAGAAGTTGCATAGAGTGCACCGAGAAGAACTCTCTTTCAAGTTTTTAGATAAGAGAAGTATCAAGGAAAGACACTTATAGAGTTACTGAATACTCTGTTAAGCTCAAGGAGGGCTTGAGCAGAAGGTCATCAACATGACACCAAATTTCCCTTTGAGGACATAGAAGGGTGAGTCCCCTAGAGGCTCAGGTAAATAAAGCTCAGGATGGATATCACAGTTGTGTGTAGGGACCCTATAAGGAGTAGTGTTCCTAGAAAGTAGGCGATATCCAAAGGAATTGATCTTGCAGAGGAAGCAAAGTTCAAGGCCTTTGAGACCTCAAAAAATATCCCAAGGAGAGGAAGGAAGTTCTCAAGCTCAGGAAGGAGCACAACTGTCGTTAGATCAGTTGGAAAGATGAGATATGGACCATCGAGTTTCAAATCCATACAACAGGAGGAGAGAGTACAAGGAAGAGAAATAGATCTGGGCCGTCAGATCTAGTGCAAAGGACCGATAGCCATCGAATCCAAAGGAAGGTGCATGGAGTTTAACCTCTGGGAGGTCGCGCATGAGAAGAGATAAAACGAATGGTGGAGATGCTTCGTGGATAAGTGTCGAAAATCCTGTGGACCGTCAGATCGCACATATCTGTGAAGAGGTTAAGGATGAGTGTCTTTTAGCATTCTGACATTTCGACATTTCGACAATCCCGATGACAAGGAGCTGGGGCACTTTGCATTGAAAACCCCAAAGTTGTGAAATGCGACGTGCCTTTGGAGTAGGGTTTTGGTCCCAGAGGAAGCAACCATTTTGGCATTTCAGCATTTCGGGGTCTGGTTGATCGAAGGACCAAGAACCGTCTGCAGCTGGAATTGCGAGATCACAAATTCCAAAATCCTGAAAAAGTGGATCGTGGTCGAGTAGATTTCAGTATTTCGAGACCCGGGTGGTCGAGAGGCCAAGAGTCGAGAGACGTGGAGTCTCGACTCATTATATTATGAAATCCTAAAAGCATTCAGAGGAATAACACCCGTTTTCGACATTTCATCATATCGGGGTTCGGAAGGTAGAGGAGGCAGTGGTTTGGGTCGCTGCATTTCAAACTTCTGGTTACCAAAATCCTGATACAACCACAACGTCATGGTTGTGTGAGGGTGAAGAATCACACCTGGTGCATGTTTGCGTAGGTGGGGTGATCATGGAAGGACCCGTGGATTGAATTCGTGGGGTTCTAGTGAGGGCCTGAAAGAACTAATTTAGTTCTGTGGATTCGAGGAAGATCGATCCTGTGTGGATCTTGGCCCGAGGGTTGAGGGTGTGCACCAGTTGTGGTATCAGAGCTTGATTTTGTTTGTATATTGCAGGTAGAGAGAGCCAGAGGAAAAGGAAGACAGAGTGTTGAATCTCTGTGATGATTGTTGCAAGGTGCACAACAGTCAATAGACAGTCATGAGGATTGTAGGAGATGCTAGAAGCACTCACGGTTTCAAAGTGACAACAACAAGTTTGCCAGGAGGACAAACAAGAATAGGAAGATGGCTATTGAAGGCCATGGACGCGGTGGAAATAAGAACCACCAACAGTAGAGAAAAGATGATATGGATAAAGAGCTCGCTGAGGTGAGAGTGAGGATGGAGGAGCTTGCACTATGGATGCAGCAGGATGCAAAGGTGCATTGGTTATATGAATGGCCCATGAAAAAGAAGGTGAAGTGGCCAGTCAAGAAATTGTTGGCCAAAAGATAACAAAGGTTGTTGAGGAGGTGGTTAAGGTATGTGAAAACCCTCAGGACCACAGAGGAGATGGTTCACGCCTGTGAACCAAAAGCTGGGAGAAATATCAGTGATGATGGAGAGGAGAGATCGAGTAGATATCTCACAGACTGCCAAGTGGGAAGAGATGGACTTTCAAATTGCCAGGTGGGCAATAGAAATAGATCAAGTGAAGGTCTCGTATACTTCCATGAGGGAACTAAGATGGGATCGATTGATCTCATAGACTGCCATGTGGGAAGCAAAAAAATCCCATATTTCCAGGACGGAAAAGGAGAATATGAACTCAAGAATGAGTTTGGATCGGCGAGAGGAGCTGACAGAGAAGATGAACGCAGAGGTGAGTTCATATCAACAAGGATAGCTGATAGAGAAGGAAGATCAAAAGAGAATTCTGATGATTGGAGGGATAAAGGTAATCCTTCCATATAGCCCAGTTGAGGCCATTGTGTGTGTTGCCAATGCAACAACAGCGGAAGGAAAACCAACTGTGGTTGTCGAAGAGATGGAGCAGATATCATAAGTTGCCCAAGGAAAAGAAGAGGAGCACATAGTTGAGATGCTCACTCCATAGGAGAAGGAGTTAGAGATGATGGAGGATTGGTTGAACAATCTAGAGCCAATATATGGCTGCCACGAGGAGACAGTCATGCAGATGTTAGCAGAGGAGAATTTCGAGTAATCGCTCAGAAATTTCAGCCAGGGAGATGAATAGATGATAATTGTAGTGCTGAGGCATGCAATAGAAGATGAAGCAAAATTCCAGTCTGGAGAGCAGTTGGAGGAAGTTGGAGATGCACCAGCAGGAGAAATTGTAGAAGTAAGTCTATCAGAGAAGATGACTGAACAACAGATCAGTCAAGAAGATAAGACTGCAGAGCTGAATTTTGCAGCAGAGTGGCAACTCAATGCCACAAGAGAGGAATAAGATGGCATGGGAGATCTAGTTGATCTACCCATTTGTAGGGAAGAAGTGTAGTGGAGTAGGATACAAAAGGAGAGCCAACCTGGGGAGCAGCTGGACAAGATAATTGAGAAGATCAGAAGGCTGATGATTAGATCAGTAGAGGTGGTCAGCAAAGTGAATCTAAGCAAATAAGAACCTGCCATAGTAGTAGGGCAGCAGAAGCAACAACATCAGCGAAGTGATGGAGCAGATGGACATCTCCAAAGAACTGTTTGGGATCCAGGTGGATTTCAAAAGCCATGCTGGGAAGCTCATGAGCAGGAGCTTATGAATTTCTCACAGTAGAGGAGTATGATGCAGGAGCATGTCTCCAAGCCAGCTATGTGCCATCCAACCAGGACATCAAAGAGCACATTCAATGGAAGGAGAGAGGCGAAACCCTCTCGTTTTTCAAATTTTGAAATGCATTAAATGATTGTAAGGCTGGTAGAGCCAAAAGCCATGCATGTACGCAAGATTTAGATAAAGGTTTCCTTAAATGGTTCTAAGGCTGAGATCTAGATCCAATTCAGACTAGACAACCATTCAATGTAATTGAATGTAAATTAATGAGAGTTGGTGAGGATGGAGGGAAGTGCCCAAGGAGCCCCCTTTTGTAAAAAGATCTTCTTTTGTTGGGGAGTAGAGTAGTTGGGGTAGAGGAGAGAGGAAGAGAGAATAGAGAGAAGAGAGGAGAGTCGAGACTCTGTTGTAGTCTGAGCTCGAACACATTGTAATTAGACATTGATGTTAATACAAAGCAGTTTTTTCTGCATATGTGTTTTCTATGTGTTTATGATATGTTGTAGATGTATGTTTGTATGCATTTGCAGGTTATAGACAAGAGTCGTTGTCTGTTGAGTCCTTTCATTTTCAGGTTTGGGTTCTTTGTGGCTTCATCCAAGAGTGCATGACAGAGTATTGCGGTCTCTACAAGCCAGTGCAAGGAGTGCACTTCTGAATTCTGTGGAATTTGGACAGAGTTGTGCCAAGAGGGTGCACTAGAGGAAATCATTGACTCAAGGAGGAAGCCTCAAGGTTGTTGAACACCTTGAAGGAGAAACTGTGTAGGGGAGAGCACAGAGAGGAGAAGTAGAATTGTTGAGAATTTTATAAAGGCTATGCTAGGAGGGCATTGAGAAAATGCATAGGATGCATTGAGCCAATGCATAGAATGCACTTCTAAATTCTGCGGAATTTGTACAAAGTTGTGCCAGGAGGG
Source organism: Picea sitchensis (assembly GCA_010110895.2). NCBI lineage: Eukaryota > Viridiplantae > Streptophyta > Pinopsida > Pinales > Pinaceae > Picea > Picea sitchensis. The sequence continues at coordinate 47,693 of SNQJ01S0107010.1, read as the reverse complement.
CGCACCAAAGGAAGTATTTCAGCTAGGGAGAAGCCTCAAGGTTTCTAAACACCTTGGAGGTAAGACTGTGTAGGGGAAGGCATAGAGAGAATAGAATCACTGAGGGTTCTGTGGAAACTCTCCTAGGAGGGAATTGAGCAGTTGCATAGAGTGCACCGAGAAGAACTCTCTTTCGAGTTTTGAGATAAGAGAAGTGTCAAGGAGAGACACTTACAGAGTTACTGAATACTCTGTTAAGCTCAGCAAGGAGGGATTGAGTAGAAGGTCATCAGGAGGACACCAGATTTCCCTTTGAGGACACAGAAGGGTGAGTCCCCTAGAGGCTCGGGTAAATAAATCTCAGGATGGATAGCACAGTTGTGTGCACGAACCCTGCAAGGAGTGTAGAGGTCATGAAACCTTTTAGGCTTTAGAGTGAGCAATATCAAGAGGGGTAGCGTTCCTAGAACGTAGGTGATATCTAAAGGAATTGAGCTCACAGAGGAAGCAAAGGTCAAGGCCTTTGAGACCTCAAAAAATTTCCCAATGGGAGGAAGGAATTTCTCAAGCTCAAGAGGGAGCACAACTACCATTAGATGAGTTGGAGAGACGAGATCTGGACCGTTGAGTTTCACGTCCAGACAACAGGAGGAGAGAGTACAAGGAAGAGAAACAGAGTTGGGCTGTCAGATCTAGTGCAAAGGGTCGATAGCCATCGGATCTGGAGGAAGGTTCACGAAGTTTAACCTCTGGGAGGTCGCACAGGAGAAGAGCTGAAACGGATGGAGGAGACACTTCGTCGATAAGTTTCAAAAATCCCGTGGACCATCGGATCACACAGATCTATGAAGAGGTTATGGCTGAGTGTCTTTTAGCATTCCGACATTTCAACATTTCAGGGTTTGGCATTTCGGCAATCCCGATGACAAGGAGTTGGGGCACTTTTCATTGAAAGCCCCAAAGTCATGAAACGCGACCTTCCTTTGGAGTAGGGCTGTGGTCCCAGAGCAAGCAACCATTTCGGCATTTCAGCATTTCGGGGCCCGAGAGATCGAAGGACCAAGAACTGTCTACTGCTGGAATTGCGAGATCGCGAATTCTGAAATCTCAAAAAAGTGGACCGTGGTCGGGTAGATTTTGGTATTTTGGGACCCATGTGGTTGAGAGGCTAGGAGTTGGGATACATGGAGTCCCGACTCGCGATATCGCAAAATCCTGAAATAAATAAGAGGAATAGCACCCTTTTTTGGTATTTCGACATTTTGGGGTTTAGAAGATAGAGGAGGCAGTGGTTTGGGTCGCTACATTTCAAAATTCGAGTTACCAAAATCCCGATACAGCCACAACGTCGTGGTCGTGTGAGGGTGAAGACTCGCACCTGGTGCATGTTTGTGCAGGTGGGGTGATTATGGAAGGACCTGTGGATTGCATTTGTGGGGTTCCAGTGAGGGCCCGAAAGAACTAATTCAGTTCTGCAGATTCGAAGAAGATCGATCCTGTACGGATATTGGCCCAAGGGTCGAGGGTCTGCACTAACTAGTGGTTTTTGCAGGGGAAGCGACTATGGGCTTGCCACGTCAACTACCTTCACAAATAAGCGAGAGGTTGGCATACCATCCATCCTTTTCCACTATCATAGATATGCAACGTAACTACCCTCACATTCATTTTTCATTCAATTTTTGGTTTTCTATGTGTTTTTCTTCGCGACAATAGGGTTAAGCGACTGGGGTTGTTCATGGGGGTCATGGAATGGCCACTACCCTTGATAGTCTTCTCGTCTCTCTGTCTAGGACTGGTGTCAAGGCATTTAGTCAGTTTCCTTTGAGACATGGAGGTCACTATCTTCCTCTCGACATATATGAACTAAGCTTCTTCCCTCTGTATAACATTTCAATACTTTTTGGTTCAAAGGATTTTTCACTTACACCTAGGAGAACACATTCCTCTCTTTTTAATATGGTTTAAATATTTCTTGTTGTATGCCTGCTCTCTCTATGCTGTGGGAGTTCTTGATCCCAAGTCTTGATTTATAATACACTATTATTTATATTGTATCTCTATGTTGGTCGATCTTTGTATAATATATTTCCATGGGTGTGACCTATGCTTACTTTGTTGGGTTGAGCTCTGTATAATACATTTCCATGGGTGTTCGATGCAGTTACTTTGTTGGGTCAAGATATGTATAATACATTTCCATGGTGTGAAAAATGTTTTCTATTCAAACTTTGTATAATTCACTTCTCTCTCTCTCTCTCTCTCTCTCTCTCTCTCTCTCTATATNGTGTGTGTGTGTGTGTGTGTGTGTGTGTGTAATTGTTTACCATCATGAGTCGAGGTTTGTATGTTGTATTTTGAAATGTAATTAATTACTTTACCATGGGTTCGATCTCTGTGAAATTCATTCCCATACCCCTTCCTTCGTTATGTCAATTTCGCATTGAAACCTCATTGTGTAAGTTTCCAAGTCCCATTCTATTATTTTGACATTGTTTTTCATATATTAAAATGTCTACTATGTTTCCAAAGGTCCTTTACACAGTCCAAATCCTGCTCGGGTTCTGCAATTCCTCTGTAAAAATTCATGGTCTCCTAGACCGTCAACCTTCGGTTACTTCAAAGTTCACTCGTGGATGAAAACCCTAAATCCTTTGTAATATTTTGTTTTAGTTTTGGGACTGTACAGTGGTGTATCCCTGTTCTCCTTTAAGAGTGACTTAGTGTATAAATTTTATGGTTTGGTAGCCCATTGTATAAGTGATAATTCACTATGTAATGGGTAGTGTTTAATTCAATCTTAATTATTGGTCCCATTCCATCCTTTCACTTTCCTACAACCTAGTTTTAACTTGCATGCATTGGATACCTAGTTTGCTATTGGGCTGAGCCGACAGTGTTTTAAATCATTCTATGTACAACTGAACATATTCACATAGAGTCGTATCTCACTTTAACTTCGCATTAAGATTACATGTAGTATTTACCTTTATTGCATCTTTTCATGTATTGAATAATCATTATCTGTTTGGAAAATTCATTATAGTAAGGTTTCCTCTTGTATACTCTCTGTGGAAAATACTTGTAGAGTTTTGTTAAGATTCATTGGCTTTCTTGTGTAATAAAGGTACTATGTTTAATATGATTATCCCATGTATATTCTTTCGTTCGAAACCTAGTTTTTAACGGAATCCATTAAAAATAAACCTTTCGGCCGAAATATGCTTACCAAATGAAAAAAAATCACCCGAAAAATATTCTACACAAATTTGGAGGGCACCTTCAAGGAATCATTCAATTTGATGTGAAAATTTTCAGTCGAAAAATGTTTCAGCCGAAAAAATTCCTAGCAACATTTTTTCGGCCGAAAAAATGCCGCTAAGAATTTTGGAGACCCGATTCTCACAAAAGTGTTACCCATATTCATGATTTTACACCACAATATTTTATGATTTGTAGATATTTAATTCCTACAAGTACTATTCTATGGTTATTAAAGATTTGTTCTGTGGGTATCCATTTTACCTTATTACTTCTTTCTCTTTATCAAAGTTTCTATAGGTTATCATGATTATGTTTTCAAAAGAAAGATTTTACTTATGCTTCTCCTTGCGAAATGTGTTAATATATCACAAGTATAAACATTGATATGGGTCCCTTTTTTCTTGCGAGGGAAACCATCAGGTGAACAACACATCCATCTCCATCCTCTATCTTAGATTGGTGGTTTCGTAAGATGGAGAGGATGCCTCTCCTAGCATTGAACCCAAGTTAAGTAATTTAAATCCTTTACTTTGTTGCAATTTTGGAAAATTTTGTACCCTAATAAATTACTAAATACCATTTATTTGTTTTGTTGTAGTTTTGGGAGGTGCCCCACACACTTGGAAAGAAATTCCACCTATGGATAAAAGGTATTCGGGTTCCATCTTCTTCCACCTATTCTTGCAAGAACTTGTGGACAATCTTATGTAGTCCATTTGAATTTTTTTTTCTTTTAAATGGGGTTTCCTGGTATTTGAGGGACTCAATTGTAAACTTGAACTATTGATGGTAATAAAGGTGTAAGCCAACTTTTTCAAATGACCTGTATTGTATCATGTGCCTTTTTATATTTGACGAAACATATAATGGGACTATTATTATTTTGTTTGACATAAAAAAAACAATCATATAACAATATTGTTTACTATAT
>SNQJ01S0107010.1:17446-43509 GCA_010110895.2 Picea sitchensis | reverse complement strand
TGTTGGTGTGTATATTTTTATGTCATGTTAGTTTTGGATGTTAAATGTGCTTGATAGATGTGCATGTTAAATGATTCTTTTTAGATGTGTATGATGATGATCTTAGAAAATTCTTGTCTTTTGCTAGATGTGATCATAATGATGATGCCCTATTAAATTATTAGATATGTGTGCTAGTTAATTAATGATGTTTATATGTGCTAGAGGTAAATATAATTAGATGATGTTAGCTAGCAAATATAATTGTGTATTTTAGATGTTGTTTATGATCGTTATAACATGGTTATAATCATCATGTTTGTTTTTATAAATTACAAAGTTCAATATGGTTGAAACTATAATTATAAAATTGAAACTATAATTGTATAGATAGTTTATTATACATATTAATTCTAACTAATTTTTTTTCTAAAACAAATTACATATGACTAAATATTATTTTCCATGGTACTAATTGCTCTTTTTGAATAGACTCTTATACACTAAAAATTGTTATAATAAACAAATTATTATCTACAATGATAATCGTTCTATTGGCTTTAAAATTTTATTGATGCAATTCTTCCTCTTGTTACTTCTATCGTTATTTTGTAAGTTGATTGCAATCAAATTTTAAAATGTTACTTCGCTATTTATGGTTTTACTCAACATTGAGGGAATATTTTATAACTATTTTAAAAATCAATTATAAAAGTATGTAAACTAACAAAGACTACTTTAGTTAAAAACCAAATTATCACAAAATCATGTTATAAATTGAATTAATTATAAACCATATTTTTTGTTAATCTTACTTTTAAATCTTCAAAATAAATGAACATAAACTCATTTTTTGAATCATCATGTTAACATATCCTCAAAAAATTTGTACTATTAAAAATCCATATCAACCCTATCATTACATCTAATTATATAAACACAAAAGTAGAATTTCATATCCCATTTAAATTTCAACTAGACATTTAACATTTTTCAGGATTTCACAATTGTAAATACTTGAAAAAGATGAAAGATTTTTAAATATATGAAATGAAATATATATGTTAAAATAACAAAGGTTCCATGCAATCACAAAATCATTACGCATCAAACCGTCTATTAACCAACTAAAATTGTTCAAAGATTTGTTATAATTAACTTAGCATTTCCTCTGTCAGAAGATGAATAAAAAAAATATAATCAACGAAATAAATAATAGAAAAAAAAGATACAATGATGGTATTAAAGATGAAATAAAACATGTGCATATCACTCTTTGTTTTCATCACTCTCGTTATCTTCCTCACTTGGCATGATAACATTGTTGTTCTACACAATATGTTTTGATCTAGGGTCGTGTCTTAATACAAACCACCAATCCTTATCCAACACATATGAGTAAAAAAACACTTGGTTGCAGTGTTTTGGGAACACATAAGACTCCTTAGATTCATCCCAAATATTTTTGGAGTTGATACATATCATCCCACTATCATGATATTCCTTTACATTATTCTAATCAAAGGTGTCCTGCAACTTGCACCTAAAAATAACACATTGGAAAGAAGAGAAGTCCAATGGAAATATCTCTTGTATTTTTCTAACGTAACCTAAATTCCCCTGTATGGTGTTTTGATTGTTGTGGATAACACAACTAGATTGGTCGAACTCGACTTCCACTCTACAGTCTTCTGTCATGTGTCCATCATCGACATCCTCTGTGTGAAAATGATGTCCAAATGCCCACATAGATGGGAACAAATGCACCTATAAAAAAATGAAGAAATCACATTTTCAATATGTGTCTAATAACCCAACCATTAAAATATAAAATAATATACATGTGTTGGACACACCGACCACACCTAGAGTGGGGGGGTGAATGAGTGTGGGGATATTTTTGAAAAGTTCCCTTTCACAAAAATCCTTAGTTAGAAATCACCATTCACTCATTACTTATTGTTGTCATTTATAACCAGTTAAATGTGAACATGCATCAAAAACATATATCATCACTAAGTCATCATCACAAGGAACACCAAGAACATAAGATGTATGTACAATGTTTTTTTTATTACGGACTATAATCCTTGGGTTATCAGTAACAACTGAATAGAGTACAATTGTATAAGAGAACCATATCTATAATGAAAGACTCAACTTACGCAACTTATCACCAACTAAGAAGAGGAATCAATCCTCAAAAGATATCAATCTATCAATAGGTACACAACCTGTCAATAGTGAAACACACATATGGATGCTCCTTACTAGTAATACAAATCACGTATGTATGTGATCTATCTGTACTATAGCTTGTGTATCGTTTCTAAGTTACTTAGGGTTTTTCTCTTCAAGACAAACTCATATCCTTTGCAGCCTTCAGTCACATTCACTTCTTTCTTTCACTATCCAATCTGAAACATAACCAATCACAACACATCCAATCTCTCCAACAACTTACTCATGCTCCTCAACCATACAATATGAATGATATTCAATCATGTATAAGCAATCAATATACTATGGAAATAATATCAGTATTGAACCATAAGAGTGATTCTCACTCCATCAACCACTACAAATCAAATCACAATAGCCATACAAAGAATGTCGTAATCATTCATCATACAATATGCAAGAGTATCTATCAAGACAACTATGTAATCATACCATATTTTCTACGAGGGATCAAAGTTTATAGAGTGCAGATGTGGAACTTGCTTCATCCTTCAAGAACTTGATCATCAGCTCACATCCAAGTCTTCATGACTTCCTCACTATATGTGTTATGTCCTCCTTTAGCCCATGTCTATACGTGATTTATCTCACTGCATCCCATGTATGTATGCTCTCAGTCTCACTGTTTCTCGTGTAGTCCTTCAAGAACTAGGGTTTATGAACTTCTGAAAATTTCACCGTGAATATCTCAGACTTACGGAAACTTGATGCATCCATGAGATCCTCCAGACTCTCTCTCTCTCAGAATAGATCTTCAATACATGCTCAATACATTCATTTTACAAGAGACCCTTGCCTCTTATTTATACTCTCCAATTAGCTTCCTTAGAAGCATATTCTAGGTCACCTTGTCCACATAGCCACTTTGTTCAAATTTTCCCAATTTTCCACTTGTCCATGTATCCAATACCCGCTTGACTACTAAACCCTCTTTCCTCATTTTAGGGTTAACCTTTTCATAATTACTTTCCATAAATAGAAAGTTTTCCATTTATTTGATTATTTAAATAATCCTCCTTGATTTTGTCACTTTACTTTGTTATTTAAATAATCACATCACTTTATTTAAATAATATCTTCTTTGTAATCATTTTGACTTCTTTGACATTTTGGGGTTTCAATCCATCATATGAGGGTCCTTCAACTTCGTAAGTCCATAACTCTGAAACCATGAGGAGTTATGTGGTGTTACACACACCACCAAAAATGGCATGACAAGCAATATCCAACTAGGAAAGTTTCACTCAAAAATTCATTGATCTTCATCCCATTATTCCACAGTTAAGCATGGGTTCTCTAACCATACTTCTATGATAAATCAACCACAAAGCATCTTCCCGAGAGGGATTTCACCATAAGGGGAGAACTTTGGATTTCATCCATTTGTAGTCCTTATCAAACATGATAATACCATAATGAGCCATATTTTAATCAATCCAACTTGGTTCCATATATCAATGACAACTCATTGATCCATGTTCATCTATGCACCATCTATCAATGAAAACTCATTGATCCATATTCATCTATGCATCATCTATCAATGAAAACTCATTGATCTATCTCCATCTATGCATCATATATCAATGAAAAATCATTGATACATATTGCATCCATGTATGACATCATATAAATATGATTCCACTTGACATCAATCCATTCATATCAGGTACAATACATACTTCATCAATATACTATGACAAGACATTGTTCATTTGACATCAATCAACATAAATCATTTGAAATCAAACTTTTGACCTTTGACATCAATCAATCATCCTTTGGCATCAATCAATCAATCATCCTTTGGCATCAATGACAACATGATTCAACAATATTCTCTTTTGGCATTGATGGCAATACCAACATTGATGTCAACACTAGTCATTGATGGCAACATGTAGACAAGGAATTTCTCTACATCAATAGTCATATCAATCACATCAATGTGACTATCTCTCCCCCTTTGACATCAATGGAAAAGGGTAGTTCTCTCCTTGGGCCTGCTCCCCCTGTCTGAATGCCTTTCATCTTCCTCTAAATAATCTCTCGACTTCGAGAAAGGGATATCCCTCTGATGTAATGCTAAATATATATTTCTCATGCTCCCCCTATGGCTAATTCTCCCCATGGAACTATTCCTCTATGGTCTTTCTCCAAGTATAGGGCTATTTTACCAAGTATGCATATGATAAACATCTCCTCCTAGAATCGTAGGAAGAAGAATGAGTCCCCCTATGGGTATGTGTAATATACCTAAATTTTGACATAAAAAAAAAAATCTACTCTAGAACATTAATCGTAATTAACTTGATAGATTCGTTCTTAGGATAAGATGACATTTTTTTCTCTACTATTAAACTCTGATAAGTTTCTTATAATATGGTTATCCATGTTGACACTTTTATCCAGCCCAACACATAGGGATCCAGGTCATGCTAAGATAACCACCCATTACTCTAACAATTCCATAAGTCCTAAATCTTCCAAACATTCATACATATCATATATATACTATATTGAACTTGGACTATGGAGGACTTAGGATTCATGATCCTAGAATTCTTCCCTATGCAAAAATAATTCTTAAACTTATATGCAAGGGGATCTCAATAGTATTTTAAAAGGGACAAGGTTCAAAATGATCCACAACCTAATGTAAATCGGGATACTTACCTTAGAAAATAGGTTGTAGGATTAACCTAAGTACCGACATTGTTATTTATAGTCCAAGCTTCTAAACTAAGTCTCATGGTTGGTTACCAATCTGTCAGTCGCTATTTATATAAGACCTTATAACTATGAGACTCCATCCGAACAAATTCACTTAACCCTAACTAAACTGTGTGATATCTCAACTGCATGATGGTTCTCTTTGGATGAGATACTGATAGGTCTCACCGCAGATGTAGTTCACCATTTCTAGTTGGTCAAGTCAGGAGGGGACCCTCCTTAGTTCATGTGCCTTTAGTGTGAGGTCAAAATCTCGATAGGCGTGAGTTAAAGCTCTGGTCCTTCCTTTAATGAATTCTTGTGTGAGTGTGAAAAATGATGGTTTCACTTGACCCCTTGGCCGATAGGCGCATGCCAACTAATCCCCCTCACATCGGTAGAACCCTCCATCATACTGGCCTCCTTTACTCTAAGTAATAAGGGCACTCTTAGGTTTAAATGTCATTCCATCGACATTCGCATAGTCTATTCATTTTTCCTGTTCCCACGAGCACTTTTATATTTCCTTCACGAGGGAAGATTTGAACACGTAGAGATACCCACCAGGTGGAAACGAGGCATCCCTACGCGTTCACTCTGGTAATTTCGTGACCCTCCTGTAACCTTAAAATGTTTGAAACAAATACTTAACTTTCCTTAAAGTGGAAGAGTTCTTTTTTTATTATAGCTCTGGTTATGATTCTCCTTTGAAAATTTACTTCATGTGGCTTGTTAGTTGTCTTATAATCCCAGTTATGAATGATACTGGGGAAACTTCCCTTTAGTAATGAAAGACTCCAAACCCTTTCGGGTCCTCTTCGATGTACTTCTATTACTCCTATATCTACATTCTAGCATAGTGTATCTAGCGGGCTATGGGGTTGTGCTTCATTGATGGTTTTGTTGTATCCTTCTTTTTGTCTTTCAGTTCGACCCTTTCAAAAACTCTTGTTATCTAGGTTTTGAACCCCTGTACAAATTTCCACCATAGTAATAATGTCCTGATAAAATATTTCTAGGATAGAGTCTTGTCGAGAACAAGTCTTCAAATGTTGAGAGAAAAAGATAACTCATGACATACCACCCGTTAGTTTGAGAGATACATGAAAGGGATTTTCATTCAGTAAGTAAGGCAAAGGGTAACTCTATGTCCAAAATGATTCTAAAGAAATGCATTTGGCAATATAATAAACCTATAATACAATTCTTGGCACTTATATCATTAAGAAAAAACGTGATTGCTATTTTGTTGGATTCTTGGGTTTGGTCAGATGTACATATTGAGTTTCATGTTGCAGTTCTTGATTAATTTAAACCCTAACAATCTTTCTCTGTTTTACTTTGGTGAGTAAGTTTTTGAGGGTTGTATACAATACATCCTAATGATGGGGTCTCTAATTTGTTTTTGTGAGGGACCCATCAGATCGATATTGGCTTCCTTTCCCCATCAAGTTTGAGGGTGAATTCCTTTGTTATGATGCAAGGGACGGCCTGTGCTACGGCCAAGTTAAGTATAATTCTGATTTTTATTCCTTTTTTTTTTTTAATTTGGTTCGCTATAAACATTCTACCTCGGCGATTTAATTATATTCACTTCATATAAACACTTTACTATCAAATTCCAAATGCTAATGACAATTTCTTGTTTTCTTTGTAGGATAGAAGTCTCCGAACCTTCAAAACTACGACCATCTTTTCGTGGGAAAAGGTACTCGAGTTCCTTAAGAAAAAAACCTTCGGGATTTAATTGTCATAGATGCAAAAGTTAAACTTTCTCGGCATGATACTGTAATGTACCCAGTTTGAAGATCGATTCTTATTTAGCAAGGAAATAATTATTGTAATAATATACAATATAGATTAATTATAATTACAGAAGCTGTGTAGCTCAGAAATACCCTAATTCTGGGCTCTTGATTTTCTTGTATTTAATTATTCAAGGCTAAGAATTCTTCTCTTTGTATGTCGCATGATGAAAGTGAAAAAAATAAATACAAAACGGTTAAATTTATGACTGTCAAAGCTTAGTAATTTATTTCGATGTCAATGTAACTTCTTAAAGGAAAACAACTTCATTGTAATCGAGTAGAGTCTCTTGTTTTATCCCCTTTTTTTATGTCATTACTTATCAAACTATTACAGATACAGAGCCGATTTCTGTTGTTTTTTATAAAATTGTGAATTTTACCAGAACATAGATAAACCTTAAGGGTTTCAGAATGTCTTAGATTTCATTTGAGGCCTTCGTTCCCTTCTTATTTAGTTCTATAATTTCCTCTATGTTAGGCGGTGTTATTTCCAATTTATTCCAGTACTTTAACATGTAGTTAACTAGACCTAGTCAGCTTACAAATTCTTATGAATACTTACTGAAATATTTATAATCTGTGTATTGTAGAGTTTCCTGTAGAGAATTTTTCAATTCATTTGGTTATTTCCATACATAATTATATCCTAGGTGTTTGCATACCTAGATATCCCCTATTAAATCATAACTATTTAAAATGTATAGGAAAGGGATCTCATTTACTTATTATATTTATGTGTGTATCGTAACCTACAGAAAGTTAAACATACGTCTATATATATGTATATTTTCGTTATTCAAATCCCATTGCACTACACACTTAATTAGTACAATTCTGTAAGTACCATTTGGTTGTGGGGATTCGCCTACCGTGTTCACTCTAATACAACAATAAACTAACCTACATAAATTATTCTTTCAAGACTTAACTAGGCATATTCTCGCAACTAGTGGATTGATGGAAATTATTATTTACCCAGTAATAAGATACAACAGAGATAATAACATTTGATTTGATCTTTCATCCATAATATTATTCAATTTAGAATTAACAAATACATTACACTATCCATTTAATAATGTATTGATTTAAACAAATGAGGATTAGGATAACATATCTGAATCAATTCGATGGAAAACAAAAGGAACAACCACGTTCCTCCCAACTATAGAATAGGGCAACCAAATCACTTTCCCGATTCACCCCCTAGCCTGACCATGAATCCATGAGGGCGAACTTGGAAAACTCCTCCTCAGCAATGTTCTTCAACTCCAGCAGATTCCTCTTGCCTCACACTCCATCAATATTGTTCATAACAACAAGAAAAATCAATAGTCTCTTTTCCCCAACATACTAGGCAATGTCTTGCCTCCTCACATATGCTATATAATAAAACAGACCTTTTTGCCTAGGTCTTTCTTCCTCGTTGGGAATTTTCATAGATTTCTAAATCCCTGATTTTCAGGGGCTGCCAATGGCCAAATATCTGATTTTCCACTTGTAATAATCATCCCAGAGGTAGTTCCAACATGTTCCCCACTCATGGAGTCATGGTCAACTGATTTTTAACATGGTTGTTCCATTTGTCCTCCTGCAATTAATCTAAAATATTATGTTTTCATACAAGTGTCACAGTTAAATAGTTAGTTGGGTCAAATCAAATCTATGTCCAACAGTGATAATAATTTATTACAATTATCAAATTTGAAATTCAAAATTTCCATAAATGGCAATTTTTTTCCAAATTTGAATTTACTAAAAATGGAATAATTTTCCAAAAAATTTTAAATTTCAAAAATACTTTATTTTTTGGGGATGTCACATCCTTTCCCCCTTCAATAAAGCACTTTCCTCAGTGTTCATTCCTTTCTTGGAATAGGATTGAATGAGATTTCCACAAATCTCCCTCCAACTCCCAAGTGGCCTCCTCGAGACTAAAGTTCTTCCATTGTACCTTTACCTGAGTGACGACTCTGTTCTGAAGTGTTATTTCTCTCTAGTCTAGAATTTGTAGGGGTTCCATCTGCACCAAGTTCCAATCAATCATATGAGTGGGGTCATGAACATACTTTTTCAACAAAGAAACATGAAATACATTATGAATTCTTAGATTAGTTGGAAGTGCAAGTTGGTATGGGGTCCAATTCGAGCTAGTATCTCAAAGGGCGCACAAAACCTGGGTGCCAGCTTGGCACCGTTCCCTAACTTCAATGAACTTTTTCATACTTTGACCTTCAAATAAACATGGTCTCCCACTTGAAATTCCAAGTGTCTTCTTTTCTGATCTGCATAGCTCTTATGTCTGTCCTGTGCTTCCTTTAAGTTTTGTTGTACCTTCCTTACCATGTTCTCCATTTCTTGGAGCAGCTCTGGTCCAACCATGAGTCTATCAGCCAAGTTATCCCAAATAATTGGAGTCGTACACTTTCTATCGTACAGTACCTCGAAAGGGATTAACTTAGCTGAAGTTTGGTACCCATTGTTATATGCAAATTCTACCAAGTGTAGATAGCCCTCCCATTTGTTCAGTTTTGTTCTTAGGTACATGTGGAGCATATCCTCTATGATTTGGTTTGTCCTTTCATTCTGTCCATCCATTTGTGGATGATAACTCGTACTGAAATTCAAATTAGTATTTAGCCCTACAAACAATTCCTTCCAAAAAGCGGATGTGAATTTTACATCTCTATCTGAAATCACCATTTTAGGAATACCATGCAGTCTAAAAATTTCTTTCATAAATATTTCAACAATGTTTATAGCTTTAAAAGTATACTTTATAGGAATAAAGTGTCTAGACTTACTGAATTTATCGATTGCCACCATAATAGAATCATTGTGTTTCTAATTTTTAGGCAAACCTGTTATAAAGTCCAGCCATATGGTCTCCCATTTCCATTCTGGTACTGGTAATGGCTATAATAGGCCAGCTGGATGCTGGTGTTCGACCTTAACCTACTGACAATATTGGCACCTAGCCAAGTATTCTGTTGTTTCTCCCTTCATATTAGGCCAGTAAAATAGTTTTTTGAGTGTTGTTATTGTTTTCTGGTATCCTGGATGGCCAGAATATGGTTTCTTATGCACTTCGTCCAAGACTATTAACTTTGAATCTGTTGAATCTGGTATGTAAATTCTTTTTTTAAATCATAATAGTCCCTTCTTGTCAATACTTAGATCTGGTTTATGTGAGTTTGCGATACTGTTTTGTAATTCTACCATTATCTTAGTGTAATTTCCGTCGTTAATACCTATCGTCCTTATTCTTTATTCCAGATCACTATCTGCCTTGCTGATATTCATCTCAAATAACCCATGGGATCTTCTGCTTAAAGCGTCTGCTACCTTATTTTCCTTACCCTTGATATGTCTGACCTTGAAGTTGAATTCGCTCAAGAATGCTAGCCATCTTTCTTGTCTTGCATTAAGATCTGGTTGGCTAAACATATATTTTACACCACTATTATCCGCCAATAGTAGAAATCTTTTGCCCATTATGTAGGGTTGCCACATTTTTAAGGCATGTATTACCGTTGCCAATTCTAAGTCATGAGTGACATAATTTCGCTCATGTTATTTTAATTTCTGGGACTCATAACAGATAACGTGTCCTTCCTGAGTTAGGACACCACCTAGTCCTTCTTTACTAGCATCAACACATACAGTGAAGTATTTATCTGGGTCTGCTACCTTCAATATGGGTGCAGTTGTCAATAATTCCTTCAGTTTGTTAAAACTGTCTTGACACTTCAGTGACCAGTTAAACTTGGTCCCTTTCTTTTGTATTGATGTAATAGGGTAGGCTATCTTGGAAAACCCTTCTATAAATCTATGGTAATATCCGATGATTCCCATGAATGACCGGATATCTGATACATCCTTAGGTACTGACCATTCCATAATGGCTTTTATCTTATTAGGGTCTACGACAATGCCTTCTACTAAAATTACATGTCCTAGATATTGTATTTCCTTTTGATAAAAGTCACACTTATCAAATTTGGAATACAGTTTGTGTTTCCTCAACGTTTGAAAAACTATTCTTAAGTGTTCATCATGTTCTTCCTCCGTTTTAGAATAGACCAGAATATTGTCGACAAATACTACTACGAACTTGTCTAAGTACTGACTGAAAATATTGTTCATGAGGCACATAAACATGGCTGGTGCATTAGTGAGTCCGAAAGGTATGACTATGAATTCGTAGTTTCCATATCTTGTTTGAAAAGTTGTTCTGTTTATGTCCTCATATTTAATCCTCACTTGATGATAGCCAGATCGTAAATACAACTTTGAAAAGATCTTGGACCCACCTACTTGATCGAGCAGATCATATATCCTTGGTAAGGGGTATTTTCTCTTAATGGCCATTTTGCTTAGTTGTCTTTAATCGGTACATAGTCTTAGAGTACCATGTTTCTTTTTCACAAAGAGGACTCGTGCCCCCCATGGTGAAACACTCGGTCTGATATACTCTTTGTCCAACAATTCTTGTAATTGTATTTTTAATTCCATCAATTATGGTAAACTCATTCGGTAAGGTGCTTTTGAGATTGGAGCTGAACCAGGTAGTAGGTCTATGGAGAAGTCTGTTTCCCTTCTAGGAGGTAATTCTGATATCTCTTCCACAAACATGTCTCTGAATTCATGTGGGATAGCAAAGTCTTCTAACTTTGCCTTATCTTCTTTTTCTAATAGATTCGTTACTTGGATGGCATAAGCTTGACATCCTTTTCTCATACATTTCTTGAATTGCATCGCTGAAACTTATCTAACTGATACAGGTTTTGGTATACGTTGGGTTGTTCTAGTGGTGCCATAATCGTCTTTATACTTAAGTGTCTTTGCATAACAATCTAGTACTGTTTTGTGATTTTCCAACCAATCCATTCCGATAATCATATCATAAGACCCTAGTGGTAGTATGTTCAAACTTGTTCTTATGTTTTGACCATCTAAGCTGAAATCAAAATTAGAAATAAAGTAAACTACTTTCCTTTTGGTTCCTGTTGCTAGCTGTACCAGCCATGATTTTGCGTGTTTTAGTTTCTTAAGTGTGTTTGACTCTACTACATCGGGAGTAATATAACTTAATATAGCTCCAGGGTCAATTAAAACATAAATTCGAGTGTTATTGATTTTACCTTCGATCTCTACCACAGAGGATTGGTGATGCAGGAGCATCTACGACTTCATCAAGCGAGCCAATGCGTGGAAAGAGAAGAACAGTTGGACAGCGCCAGCACATACATTTTTGAATTGCTTTGGAGATTGTTGCGCTGCCATTTGAATGCTTTCATTCATATGAAGCGCCTTTGTATTGTATTATAGATAAGAAGGCATTTAATAGTTTTAATGTTGTTAGATAGGAATTAACTGTAGATTAGACAGTTTTTGCTTTCGAGAGGGAACACGGAATATAGGCACCCTCCTTTGTATTCTGGTATTCATTCTGGATTATTATTGATACAGGAGCAAGAAAGAACAGAGCAGAGAGCTTGTGAAGAAACCCCATGCACAGACATTGAATTAATAGGAAAGCTTTGATTCAATCTCATGGATGTGTTTGATCTCTGTGTGTTGTTGATATTGTGATGTTGCATATTTGCTTTTTTATATGCTTATCTTCTATATGCTGCGTATGTGATTTCATATCAGGTTCGAAACCTGAGAGAATGAGGGAATGAGTTTCAATTGTTTCTCTTCTTAAGCCAGGAGATTCCTGCATAGAGTGCAGTTGAATTCCTCCGCATAGAGTGCGTTGAGGAGGCTAAGCGGTTGAACTTTTGTTCTCTTTTTCCCAGAGTCGTGTTTTGTTATTCGAGCCGTGCAGGTGAAGTGTCGGTCGGATTTAAGTCTCAGTAGTAAGTCTGAGAGAATAAAGGCTGGGTTGCTGTGATTGTGAAGCGCAGAACCTGGAAGACTTCAAATCTTTGAGAGTTGTTGGAAGCCGAGCGCGGGAAGTGCGTGAAAGGTCTCTGAAGGAGTCAGAGAAGAACAACTCAGGAGGGATAGAACCTTTGCCTCAGTTGCACAGGACGAAGCTGGTGCAGCGGAGAACTCTTCAAGAGGAAGAGAATCGACGACTTGAATTTGTTCATGGAGGGTCACGAAATCCCGTAGATCGTCAAATCGCGGAGGAGCTGTGAGAGGGTTAACTCGCAGGTGCACGCGAGAATCCGGTTGCCATCGAATATCCGCATATCAGGGTTGGTGAGTGCAAGAGTTGCATGCACGTCGAAATCGTGAGTTGCAATTTCCCGATTTGATCAGATCCGTTGATCATCAGAGGGACAGGTGGCACGAGATCCCAAGGAGTCGGGACTCAGCACTTTGGTGTTTTCAAGGTTGAAGGGAGCACGGAGAAATCGCGAAGTCTCGAGTTGCGACGGGTCCCACGGAGACAGAGTGGAGGAAAACACGTGGCATCGCACATCGGCGTTCGGGATTTTGAAAGGTGAGTAAATCGCTACCTTTCATCTGTCGATTTCCCGACAGGGAAATCCCTGATACACAGAAGTGTTGACCGTTGACATCGGGAATCGGGATTCGGAGTTTCATACTGCACGGGAGGTGCGCACAAGGGTCGCGAGTCCGCGAAACCCGATTTCCCGACACACGGAAGGGAGATCGCCGAAAAGTGTACTGTGGGTATAGAAATCCCCAGAGGAGTTGGAAGAGCTTTGACTCTTCAGGCCTATGTGTGTTAAGAAGGTCCTGGAGAGCGACCGTGTCGTCGAGGGCATGTTGCGTCAGAGTGGTATCAGAGCAGGGTTAAGAAGTTCTCTTTGTTTGGGTAGCAGAGAGGAGAGGATTTCGCTATGGCGCCCAGGAGAGAAATGCAGTCACCTGATCGTGAGGACAGGGATGCCCGAAGAAGGGGAAGGCCAGCAGGGAATCCAAAGATGGAGCGTCAAATATGAGATCTCAGGGTGAGACTCGAAGAGATGGAGACCACCCAGAGGTGTGGAGCTGGTACAACAGAGTTCAGCGATCCCGAGATTGAAGAGGATGCTGGACATGACCAAGAAGAGGTCACAGCAGAAGATGCTTCAACCGAGCGGTTGATCAGAGCTATTTCGAGGATGATCTCGAAGACNAATGTAGAGGAGTTGCTGGATTGGATCCGAGCACTCGATACCTACTTCGAATATGAAGATATCGAAGAGGACAAGAAGGTAAGGCATGCCGTCATGAAGCTGAAGGGACATGTGGCCTTATGGTGGGACGAGCTGCAGGCAGACAGGCGTTCCAAAGGAAAACAGAATATCAAGAGCTGGGATCAGATGATCACCAAGATGAAGGCGAAGTTCATTCCGAGGGATTACCAGATCACTCTGTTCAGGCGCATGCAGAACCTGAGACAGAAGCTGATGACGGTGAAAGAATACACCGAGGAATTCTACAGGCTCAACATTCGAGTTGGTCATCGGGAGAGTGATGATGAAAAGGTGGCGAGATATCTGAATGGTCTTCGGAATGACATTCAGGATGAGCTGAGCATGGTTACCATCCGCACAGTTGAGGATGCATACCAGATAGCTCTAAAAGCCGAGGAAAAGATGAGCCGCAAGCAGGGACAGCGAGGGCGAGGCAGAAGCCAGCCCAGAGGCAAAGCAGTTGCCCAAGAAAGAACTCAGAAGCCCAAGGAGGATTGGAAGAGACCTCAGGGAAAATCTGAAAGAGGTGGAACCTCACAGAAGAGGCAACAAATTTCTGAGCCGAGGAGGCAACAAGATGATCAGCAAGGAGATTACGCTGATGCTAATACATTTCCTCGTACCCGACGTAGAGGAAGAGGCTGAGGAGGAATTATCACATGTTTTACATGTGGGAAAGATGGTCACAAAGCCGTGGAATCTCCAGATAGGAAAATGGACAGAGGAAAAGCTCACGTCGCAGAGGCGCAGAGGCGTGACATAGAGGATGAAGACACTGGAAGTGGGAAGTCACTGACAGTGCATAAGGTCCTTTTGAAACCTGAGAAAGAGGTGGACACAGCTCAGAGATGTAGACTGTTCCGGACAACTTACAAGACCAAGGGCTGGAAATGCAAGGTCATAGTGGACAGTGGGAGCACCAAAAATCTCATTTCGACCGAGATGGTAGAGAATCTGGAGCTAAAAACGAACAAACACCCGAGTCCATACAAAGTGACATGGCTGCAAAAAGGACACCAGGTATGTGTTACAAAACAATGCTTGGTAAATTTTAAAATGGGTGATTATAGGGATGAAATTCTGTGTGATGTCATTCCCATGGGTGTCTGTCATGTATTATTGGGAAGGCCATGGCAGTTTGACAGAAATGTTGTTCATGATGGGAGAATGAACACATACACCTTGGAGAAGGATGGGAAAACACACACATTGCTTCCGGGGAAGGATAAGAAGGTGGAGCCGGAAGTTAGCAGCACGATACTTCTCATGAGTGGGAAAGAGCTTCTCACAGAGCTGGAGAAGAATGAAGATCCACAGTTCTTTGTTGTCAGGAAGCCGAGGATTGTTCTGACAAGCACAAGAGTGGACGACTTGCTGGAAGAGATTCAGGAACTGTTGGGAGAGTTCGCTGATATCATCGTGGACAAACTACCTCATTCGTTGCCACCGATGCGGAGTGTGAGTCATCACATTGACCTCATACCTGGAGCAAATCTACCAAATAAGGCAGTGTACAGGTTGACACCTCAGGAAAACGAGGAAGTCAAAAGGCAGGTACAGGATCTGCAGGACAAGGGACTAGTGAGAGAGAGTCCGAGTCCATGTGTTGTTTCGACAGTACTGAGTCCAAAGAAGGATGGAGGCTGGAGGATGTGTACAGACTCCAGGGAAATAAATAAAATCACCATCAGGTACAGGTTTCCACTGTCGATAATGGACGACTTGATGGATTGCCTGAGAGGGGCGAATTATTTTTCAAAGATAGATCTCAAGAGAGGATATCATCAGATCCGGATGAGAGAGGGAGATGAGTGGAAAACAGCATTCAAAACAAACGAGGGTTTGTACGAATGGCTAGTCATGTCGTTTGGTTTGACAAATGCGCCAAGCACATTCATGAGGCTGATGAATGAAGTCCTGCGGGAATTCATTGGCAAATTTGTGGTCGTATACTTGGATGACATACTGATTTTCAGCAAGACTAGAGCTGAACACGTGAGGCATTTGGCCATTGTAATGAGAAGATTACAGCAGGAGAAGCTGCTGATCAATTTGAAGAAGTGTTCCTTCATGCAGAGAGAACTCATTTATTTGGTTTTTGTAATTTCAGCTAACGAATTGAAGATGGATCCTGAGAAGGTTGAAGTAATCAGGAATTGGCCATCGCCGAGGAATGTTTTTGAGGTAAGGAGATTTCACGGTTTGGCAAGCTTCTACTGAAAATTCATTCGAAATTTTAGTGGAATCAGTGCCGCGACGATGGACACTGTGAAAAAGTGGCATAAAGTTTTTCATTGGACAGCCGAGGCTGAAAAGAGCTTCAATCTGTTGAAGCGAAAAATAACTGAGCAACCGGTGTTAGTGTTGCCGGATTTTCAGAAGACCTTCCAAGTGAAGTGTGATGCTAGTGGATATGTTGTTGGAGGGGTCTTGAGTCAGGATGACAGACCTGTTGCATACTATAGCGAGAAGCTAGATGATGTAAAGCTGAAGTACTCCACATACGACAAGGAGTTCTATGCCATTATACAGGCACTGAAAAGGTGGAGGCATTACTTGATACCCAAGGAGTTTGTTTTGTACAGCGATAATCACGCATTGCAGTTCGTGAGTCAACAGGAGAAGTTGAACCAGAAGCATGCGAAATGGGTAGAGTACATTTGTGATCAAGCACATTTCGGGGAATGCGAACAAGGTGGTTGATGCCTTGAGCAGGAAATGCTTGTTGCTACAGGAATTCAGGGTCAAAACCTTAGGTTTTGAAAACCTGAAAGATATGTATGCAGGTGACGCAGACTTTGGCGAGGCATACGAGGCAGCCGAGAACCCAGTTCTCAGGGATAGGATTCTGTGGGTTGACTACCTAATCCAGGATGGATTGCTGTTCAAGGGCAATCAATTGTGCATTCCAGATTGCTCTATGAGAGAGAATTTGGTGAAGGAAAATCACAGTGGTGGCTTAACAGGTCATTTCGGACATGACAAGACATTTGCTAAGCTGAGTGAATCTTATTATTGGCCTGGCATGCGAGCAGATGTTAAACGGTTTGTTGACAGGTGTCGGATATGTCAACATACAAAAGGCCGAAAACAGAACACAGGGTTCTATCAGCCATTGCCTATACCCGAGAGGTCATGGGAGGCGATCAGTATGGATTTTGTTTTGGGTTTACCGAGAACTCAGCGAGGAGTTGATTCCATCTTTGTGGTGGTGGACAGGTTTTCGAAGATGGCACATTTTATACCGTGTCATAAGACCAGCGATGCAACCCACATTGCCAACTTATTTTTCAAAGAGATTGTGCGATTGCATGGATTGCTGAGAAGCATAGTCTCGGACAGGGATACCAAGTTCATAGGTCATTTTTGGAGGACGCTATGGAAGAAGTTAGGGACTGACTTGGCATTCAGTTTTGCTTACCATCTGCAGACAGATGGGTAGACAGAAGTGGTCAACAGAAGCTTAGGGGATCTGTTGAGGAGCCTAGTGGTGGAGCACCATAGCAGTTGGGATCAGATCTTACCACAGGCCGAGTTTGCATACAACGATTCGGTGAATCGAAGTACAGGTAAGAGCCCATTTCAGATTTTGTATGGGACATAGCCAAGAGGAGTGTCTGAGCTCAGGGATCCAGAATAGGATGAGACTAGCAGCGCAAGGGCTGAAGAATTCGCTAAGGCAATGCGAGAACTTCACATGCAGGTGAAGCAACGATTGCAGAAGGTGAATCAGGAATATAAGCGCAGAGCCGATCAACGAAAGAGGCAACTTCAGTTTGAAGTTGGAGACATGGTTCTGGCGCACTTGAGAAAAGAAAGGTTCCCAAGGGGAACATACAACAAGCTCAAGATGAAGAAAATCGGGCCAAGTAGAGTCCTGAAGAAATTCGGGGAGAATGCATATGAGCTTGAATTGCCAGAGGGCATCGGGATATCCCAGATATTTAATGTCTCAGACCTATACCCATATAAGTCTGAAGATGCAGGAGCTGGGAATGTTGAGGAACCAGTCATCCAATGGCAGAAGCAGTTGCGAGTTGCATAGAAACCTGAGATGGAGTGCATACTGGACAAGAGAGTAGGCAGGAAGACCAGGAGGAAACAATATTTTGAATACCTGGTAAAATGGAAGAACAACCCAGTGGAGGATGCCAGCTGGGAGACAGAGGCCATTATACAGAGGCATGGGCATAGTGTGTGGGAGCTCATGGATAGGAGCCCATGAAATCTTTTGATCTGAGGAGTATGATGCAGGAGCATCTACGACTTCATCAAGCGAGCCAGTGCGTGGAAAGAGAAGAACAGCTGAACAGTGCCAGCACATACATTTTTGAATTGCTTTGGAGATTGTTGCGCCGCCATTTGAATGCTTTCATTCATATGAAGCGCCTTTGTATTGTATTATAGATAAGAAGTCATTTAATAGTTTTAATGTTGTTAGATAGGAATTAACTGTAGATTAGACAGTTTTTGCTTTCGAGAGGGAAAATGGAATATAGGCACCCTCCTTTGTATTCTGGTATTCATTCTGAATTATTATTGATACAGGAGCAAGAAAGAACAGAGCAGAGAGCTTGTGAAGAAACCCCATGCATAGACATTGAATTAATAGGAAAGATTTGATTCAATCTCATGGATGTGTTTTATCTCTGTGTGTTGTTGATATTGTGTTGTTGCATATTTTCTTCTTTATATGCTTATCTTCTATATGCTGCGCATGTGATTGCATATCAGGTTCGAAACCTGAGAGAATGAGGGAATGAGTTTCAATTGTTTCTCTGCTTAAGCCAGGAGATTCCTGCATAGAGTGCAGTTGAATTCCTCCGCATAGAGTGCATTGAGGAGGCTAAGAAGTTGAACTTTTGTTCTCTTTTGCCCAGAGTCGTGTTGGGTTATTCGAGCCGTGCAGGTGAAGTGCCGGTCGGATTTAAGTCTCAGTAGTAAGTCTGAGAGAAGAAAGGCCGGGTTGTTGTGATTGTGAAGCGCAGAACCTCGAAGACTTCAACTCTTTGAGAGTTGTTGGAAGCCGAGCGCGGGAAGTGCGTGAAAGGTCTCTGAAGGATTCAGAGAAGCACAACTCAGGAGGGATAGAACCTTTGCATCAGTTGCACAGGACGAAGCTGGTGCAGCGGAGAACTCTTCAAGAGGAAGAGAATCGACGACTTGAATTTGTTCGTGGAGGGTCACGAAATCCCGTAGACCGTCAGATCGTGGAGGAGCTGCGAGAGGGTTAACTCGCAGGTGCACGCGAGAATCCGGTTGCCATCGAATATCGGCATATCGGGGTTGGTGAGTGTAAGAGTTGCATGCACGTCGAAATCGCAAGTTGTGATTTCCCAATTTGATCAGAGCCGTTGATCATCGGAGGGACAGGTGGCACGAGATCCCGAGGAGTCGGGACTCGGCACTTCGGCGTTTTCAAGGTTGAAGGGAGCACAAAGAAACTGCGAATCCCGAGTTGCGACGGGTCCCACGGAGACAGAGTGGAGGACAGCACGTGGCATCGCACATCGGCGTTCGGGGTTTTGAAAGGTGAGTAAATCGCTACCTTTCATCTGCCGATTTCCCGACAGGGAAATCCCTGATACACAGAAGTGTTGACCGTTGACATCGGGAATCGGGATTCGGAGTTTCATACTGCACGGGAGGTGGGCACAAGGGTCGCGAGTCCGCGAAACCTGATTTCCCGACACACGGAAGGGAGATTGCCGAAAAGTGTACTGTGGGTATAGAAATCCCCAGAGGAGTTGGAAGAGCTTTGACTCTTCGGGCCTGTGTGTGTTAAGAAGGTCCTGGAGAGTGACCGTGTCGTCGAGGGCAGGTTGCGTCAATTGGTGATCAGCTTACCATCCATATATGGATGCATTTATCCGATGCAGGATTCTGCCCACGTCACCCATCATCGAGGCTTCTTGCAAATTATGAACAACGGTTCTGTTTGATAAAATTAAACGTGGACAGTTCCTCCTTAGATGAGGTCCTCCACATTCCCAACACTTTAATGGCTCATGAGGGTTGTCCCTAAACTTCTTCATTCCTAGATTTACTGGATTACCGCTACCTTGCATATTCAGATGATTGGAGTGAAAATCCTTTCTCAGAAAGCTTTTTTCTGCATTCCGATAAGGAGCTAGTTGGTATCCCTTCTTCCATTGGTTCATTTGATCTTGTTTCTTATCCTTCCAGGCTTTGGGAAGCTCTACCCGTTGTTTATACTAGTCGTAGAACATTCGTTCTTTCCTGAATACTTCACTTAAGGATTTGGGGTTGTCAAACTTGATTATGTCCCTGTAGGACTGTGGTAAACAACTTAAGAATCATTTGATTTTTACCTTATCCTCCCAGATGTATGGTTCGAACCGTAGTAGTTCTATAAATTTATTTATAAGGTCCTCCATCGTCATCTGTCCAAGTCGTAACTCATAAAATTCTTTTGTTTTCCTCTCATAATATCTTTCAGAAAGGTACTATTTTTTTAAATACTTCTTAAATTTATACCATTCCAACAGTTTCTCCTTTATGCCTTTGGCCAATTTTAGGTCTTGCCGCCAAATGTTGGCCTTTCCTTCCAGATTGTAGATGGCCATTATGACCTTCATATTGCTGGAATAGTTGTAGATCTAGAAGTATTTTTCGATGTCCAACAACCATGCCTCAGCTTCTTCTCCTGTCTTGGATTCTCCATCAAAGATAATTGGTTTAATCTTTTTAAATTCTCCTTCAAGGTGGTCTACTTGTTTTTTTTTGTCTGTTTTAATTTTGTCTTCAGATGAAGGTGTTCCTTCAGAGGAACTGTCTCCTTTTTCTGTTTCCAACCTAGAGTTCTTGAAGGCCCTTTTTGTGACCTCTTCCTCATGGTTATCATCCTTTGGGATTTTCTTGGTCACTATACTGCGCAACAAGACTTCATTTATCTCTTGTTGTTCTTGCTGTGTTTTCTTCAATTTCTCATTGTCTGCTTTGAAAACCTGCAGCTCAACAATAAGATTCCTCATTGTTTCCAGTACTTTCGTAGGAGATATTCCATCACTATTTAGTCTTAGATCTCCATGAGGTCCCTTTTCTGGATTTCCTTCCATTCTGATTTCTGCATCATCCTGAGCTGCCATAATTCACACAAAATAGAAATGTTTTCTGTTTGTAACAAAAAGGTTTATTAGTTTTTCATAGATTGTAATATATGTTAAACAACTAATGTGGCCCTATACAAGTCTAGTGTTGTAACCTTTCACTCTTATACCATATGTAATATACCTAAAGTTTGACATAAAAAAAAAAATTCTACTCTGGAACATTAATCCTAATTAACTTGATAGATTTGTTCTTAGGATAAGATGACAGTTTTTTATCTACTATTAAACTCTGATCAATTTCTTATATTATGGTTATCCATGTTGAAATTTTATCCAGCCCAACATGTAGGGATCCAAGTCATGTTGAGATAACCACCCATTACTCTAACAATTCCATAAATCCTAAATCTTCCAAACATTCATACGTATCATATATATACTATACTGAACTTGGACTATGGAGGACTTAGGATTCATGATCCTAGAATTCTTCCCTATGCAAAAATAATTCTTAAACTTATATGCAAGGGGATATCAATAGTATTTTAAAAGGGACAAGGTTCAAAATGATCCACAACCTAATGTAAATCGGGATACTTACCTTAGAAAATAGGTTGTAGGCTTAACCTAAGTACTAGCATTGTTCTTTATAGTCCAATCTTCTAAACTAAGTCCCATGGTTGGTTACCGATCTTTTGGTCGCTATTTATATAAGATCTTATAACTTTGAGACTCCATCTGAACAAATTCACTTAAGCCTAACTAAACTGTGTGATATCTCAATTTCACGATGGCTCTCTTCAGACAAGATACTAACAGGTCTCACCATAGATGTAGTTCACCATTTCTAGTTGGTCAAGTCAGGAGGGGACCCTCGTTAGTTCGTGCACCTTTAGTGTGAGGTCAAAATATCGACAGACGTGAGTTAAAGCTCTGGTCCGACCTTTAATGAATTCTTGTGTGAGTGGGAAAAATGATGGTTTCACTTCACCCCTTGGCCGATAGGCACATGCCAACTAATCCCCCTCACATGGGCAGAACCCTCCATCATACTGACCTCCTTTACTTTGTGTAATAAGGGCACTCTTAGGTTTAAATGTCATTGCATCGACATTCACATAGTCTTTTCGTTTTGGTTGTTCCCATGAGAACTTCTGTATTTCCTTCGCAAGGAAAGCTTTGAATGGGTAGAGGTACCCACCAGGTGGAAACCAGGCGTCCCTACCCATTCACTCTAGTAAGTTCACGATCCTCCTGTAACCTTAAAATTTTTGAAAGAAATACTTGGCTTTCCTTAAAGTGGAAGAGTTATTTTTTTATTATAGCTCTGGTTATGATTCTCCTTTAACATTTTAATTCCTGTGGCTTGTTAGTTGTCTTACAATCCTAGTTACAAATGCTACTGGGGCAACTTCCCTTTAGTAATGAAAGACTCCAAACCCTTTCAGGTCCTCTTCGGTGTACTTTTGTTACTCCTATATCTACATTTTGGCATAGTCTACCTAGCGGGCTACGGGGTTGTGCTTCATTGATGGTTTCGTTGTATCCTTCTTTTCATCTTTCGGTTCGACCCTTTCAAAAACTCTTGTTATCCAGGTTTCGGACCACTGTACAAATTTCCACCGTAGTAATAATCTCTGAATAAAAACTTGCTAGGATAGAGTCCTGCTAAGAACAAGTCTTCGAATGTTGAGAGAAAAAGATAACTCATGAACAGACCACCCGTTAGTTTGAGAGATACATGAAAGGGATTTTCGTTCAGTAAGTAAGGTAGAGGGTAATTCTATGTCCAAAACAATTCTAAAGAAATACATTTGGCGATATAATAAACTAATAATACAATTCCTGGCACTTATTTTCATTATTCAATTCCCATTGCACCGCAAACTTAATTAGTACAATTGTGTAAGTACCATTTGGTTGTGGGGATTCGCCTACCATTTTCACTCTAATACAACAATAAACTAACCCACAAAAATTATTCTTTCAGGACTTAACCAGGCATATTCTCGCAACTAGTGGATTGATGGAAATTAGTATTTACCCAGTAATAAGATACAACATAGATAATAACATTCGATTCGATCTTTGCTCCATAATATTATTCAATTCAGAATTAATAGATGCATTACACTAGCCATTTAACAACGTAATGATTTAAACAGAGGAGGATTAGGATAACATATCTGAATCAATTCGATGGAAAACAAAAGGAACAACCACATTCCTCCCAACCGTAGAATAGGGAAGCCAAATCACTTGCCCGATTCACCCCCTAGCCTGACCATGAATCCATGAGGGTGAACTTGGAAAAATCCTCCTCAACAATGGCCTTCAACTCCAGCAGATTCCTCTTGCCTCACACTCCATCAGTAGTGTTCATAACAACAAGAAAAATCAATAGTCTCTTTTCCCCAACATACTTGGTAGCGTCCTACCTCCTCACATATGCTAGATAATAAAAAAGTCTTTTTTTCCTAGGTCTTTCTTCCCCCTTGGGAATTTTCACAGCTTTCTAAATCCCTGATTTTCAGGGGCTTCCAATGGCCAAATATCTGATTTTCCACTTGTCACAATCATCCCAGAGGTAGTTCCAACATATTTTCCACTCATGGAGTCATGGTTAGCTGATTTTTAACATGGTTGTTCCATTTGTCCTCCTATAATTAATATAAAATGTTTTGTTTTCATACAAGTGTCACAGTTAAATAGTTAGTTGGGTCAAATAAAATCTCTGTCCAACAATCATAATAATTTATTACAATTATCAAATTTGAAATTCGGAACTACCATAAATGGCAAAAATTTTCCAAATTCGAATTGACTAAAAAACGGAATAATTTTCCAACAAATTTTCAATTTCAAAAATACTTTATTTTTTGGGGATGTCACAGGATGTCTCCCCCTATATTCTTTTCAATATGAACAATATTCTACCACTACATTATGCTTCTACTGCAAATGCTACTAGTTAATCAAATAATAGAGCAACCACTCTTTCCATGACGATCCTTGGACCTGTCCATGCATCCAACTCATGCCATACCATACATCATGAAGAAACCAATATGTCAACAATGAAATAGAGAATCATGAACAAACATCAACCCAGTACATCATGTACCAAATTGTGTGCCCACCATGCACAACATCCATGTACATCAATACCATAGAATATGCCATAAGATATCATCAATGGAGTGTATCAACCATATTCTTTTACCAACATGCCAACTATGTGCCACAAACAAGTGTCATATCACTCATGATATGCCTCCACTATGAACCAAGTGCCACAATCATGTATCTCAATCAATCAAGTGTCTCAACTATATCATCCTATATGTCATTTACCAAAGTATATGCTAAACAAGTAATACAAATGGTTAGCCAAGTACTTTCATCCACATGCATATACCATCTATGAGTGCATCAGCATTGCACTAATCATGTATCACCACTTGTACCAAGCAAGTAAATCCACCATATACCAATAACACAACAAGATGAACCAAAATCAATGGTGCAGACCCACTCGGCCCTCAGGTCAAGGATCCGCTTATAGGATCTTTGTTTCCCTTTGAGTCAGATCGGCTCTTTCAATTCCCTGCTTGAATCTTCTTTCTTTTGATCCACAGGTACTTTCGGAAGCTTCCCTGGTGTGAATGACACTAGGTGCAAGCTCCCCCTTCTTCGCGTGACCATCGGCTAGGCTTTCCACTAGCGCTTCTCACCTCTCACCACTTCGCAAGTCGAAAGGTTAGACTTTTATCCCCTTATCTTACGAACCCCCAAGACACGAAAAGTCAACGGGGTGTTGACTCCCTTCAATGAACAATGTGTGGCTCCCTACTGTCAGCACCCTCCATGCATGACCATCGGCTAGGCTTCCCACTAGCGCTTCTCACCTTTTGCCACTTCGCAAGTCGAAAGGTTGGACTTCCGTCCCCTTATCTTACGAAACCCCAAAACATGAAAAGTCAACAGGGTGTTGACTCTCTTCAATGAACAACGTGTGTCCGCCTGTCTATTCTACGGGCCCACCTTGCGATTCTACCACATGTTCCTTATGCTCCACTTCTCACTTCACCACTTCTCTCCCTAAAGTTTTGTCTCCTTTATATCACGACACCTGATGTGTTGAGATCCCAAACTCCTCAATACTAATTTTGACACGTCGTCCATGCGGTCCCACAACAAAACTTCTTGCCCTTTCGGGACTTCACCTTTCGCAACCTAGAGTACCCAACCTTTGGGCTCTCACCTCGCGAACCTCCGAGTTCACGAGATCTCTATATTTCTTCCACCTGTCCTCCCCAGATGGATGGCTCCGATCCACTTGCCACTCGCTACTCGCCTTTTGCGACTTCGTGAACCTTGATGAAAAACCTTCGACCCTTCAACTCACGAAACCCCGAAATGAGATTTAGGGAGCGATCCAACAAACCTGGATGACTTGGATCCTACGGGCCTGATTTCTTATCATCTTACGCTTGAGGAAAGATCGTTGTAACGTACCTTCTTATCTGGAAGATCTGACGACTCTTGTGACTTCGCGAATTCTTCTCAAAGAATTCCGACTGTCTGTTTCTTCCTGGACAATTCCTGTGAATTTAATCAAGTATTTCTCCGCAGAACTTACCTGCCTGCAACGCAAACTTGCTACGCCTCCTTTCAACACTTCAAGGCACCAACCTTCTGTGATTTTCTTCGACAAATGCGAAGACCCTGTCCCTCCTAAGATTTCTCCAAATCCGAGTCTTAAAGAAGACTCCCGCATGCACTCCTTATGGCGAATCCTTCAATTACTTCAAAGAATTGAAGTCCTTCGACTCTGTGCACTCCCTACAGCAATAGTCCTTCAACAATTTCTCAGGTTCGCAAATTTTGAGACTTTACACAACTTGCGCACACCTTGCACGACTCCTGTGCTCAACTTGCACTTCTATGAGAATGAAAACAATTGTTATCCCTCCTGAGCTTTCAGAGATGAACTCTAACTTCTGTCAACACACTCCTTGTGGAAAAACTTCACTGCACTCCTTGCAGGAATTTTATTCACTCAGGCAGAGAAACAATTGAAACTCATT
>SNQJ01S0107010.1:0-13753 GCA_010110895.2 Picea sitchensis | reverse complement strand
AAATCTAGATATCTTTTGTGTAAAGGAAATAGTATAATGGAATGCCCCAAAATCCTATCTAAAAATTTTCTATTGAAAGGATTGTCTTCGATGAACGAAACGTGATGCTCCTTTAGGTACATAATGCGTATTTTCATTGATATTTTTATATTTATGATTTCGTCTAAGTAGATTGTAAGTATTAATGTTTATGATAGTAAGTTCCGCAACTCTGGATATATTCCCGAGAGGGTGTGCCTCTGTGGAAAATGAGACTTTACTGTATATGATTTATGATTTGATTCTTAATGAGCACATAGGTCATTGAAACCATCTGAACAATTTTTTCAAGCATTGTAATAACTATTGTAGCTTGTATTTATAGATCACCGAAAAATATTTGTTATAAGTATGATGTAAAATAAGAAGGAATATTAATTTTATGCCTTTGTATGTTTTGATCGCTGGTAAATAATTATATTCTCAAGTAGTTCAAGGATCGATAGAAACATTCTTTATATGAAATAACATATGTTTGTAGCATATATATATATATTCTTATGGAGGCATATAAAAGTCATAAAGAAAATTAACTATTCATTCTAGCATTTTCTTTTCACAAAAAACAAACATGAGTATATCTACAGGTATATGTAAAGTCAATCTTTAGGTATAAACCACATCACAGGAACTCATCCTTCTACTGACAATGGAAATAAGTATATTTTTGTACATCCAATCAAACATTTATATTTTCACTAACATCCCATAAACCCATCACACTTCCAACGATTTGTAATCAACTTACTTTTAACTAGAAAATAAGTAAAGGTACTTATCTGAACAAAACTGATGTTGGAACATAAATGAAACAACCAAGTTCCACCCAGCCATAGAACACAACAACCAAATTACTTTCTCCATTCACCCCCTAACCTGACCATGAGTCCATAAGGGGAATTGAAATGATCCTCTTTGCTACAATCCTCTTTTCAGATCAAAAAATTCCCTTGCCTCACACTAAAGAGTGTTCATAACAAGAAGTAATATCATTTCTCAAACATACTAAGTAGTGTCATGCCTCCTACATATGTTGTATATCATGAGCATCTTGTGCCTAGGTATTTTTCCCTACTTGGGAATTTTTGTGGCTTTACAAATCCCTGATTTTCAGAGTGCTAGTGGTCATACTCATCATTTTCCACTTGTAAATATCAGCCCTGAGGTAACTCAAGTCTATTCCCCACTCATGGAGTCATGGTCAACTGTTTTCAACTTCGTTGTTTCATTTGTTCTCCAACAATTAATATATAAAATGATTTGTCTTTTATATGTGTCAAAGTAAAAGAGTTAGTTGGGAAAATCAAATATTTTCCCAATAGTCATAAATAATTAATTACAAATAATCAAATTCCAAATTCAATTTTGCGATAAATGGAAAAAAAATTTCGAATATGAATTTGCCAAAAATGGAAATTTATTCCTAAGTGCACACAGAATTTAATAATTAATTATTTTGGGGGATATTACATAATCATCATACATACATCAATTATGTATTTCAACATGTAATCTTGAAACATACAACAAACCATGTCAGACTCTTCAATAAACAATGTCATATCCCGCAACATAATTTATACCATCACATCCAGCTGCAACCCATGTGCATATCCCTTTTCCCAAGGATTTTACCACATATATGTTGCATGTTGCATAGATAACTCGCATATGTACGCGACCTATTCATAGGTCAGCCTACGTATGTACACAATTGTTACCACTGTAACCCGCGTATGCTTTTGAAGATGACACACTTAAGCTTCCCTTAAGGCTTCCATTCTGCTATGGTTGTTCAGTATTCTTCAAGAAATTATGAAGGTGTTCCTTTTTTCTCAGAACTTGAGCTATGAGCTTCCATATTTTCAAAAATCTCTTCCTTCCTAACTTTATGCCTTCTTCTAGTAATACTGTATGAAGTCCTCATCATGGAATTTCTTCTTGTGTTCCAACAATCTTGGGATTTGTGACCAAATCCACTACAGTTGTAGCATCTCATGATGTGACAATAAACATCAATGTTTCCTACTTGATTACATCTCCAACACCTTAGGGTGTTATGAAATCTTCCACTCTCGCTCCTTGCATAAAATATGCATTCCAAATCTTTGTGACAATATTCATTACATGAGTAACATTGACAAATGAATAACATTTTCATACCTTTTCTTTGTTGTCCATCTTGAAGGTGTCTTTCTTCTTTGAGGTGTAAAGATAGATTCTTGATGTGTTTCTTGCTTTGTAATTTTGAAACATTCCCTTCCTTGTGTAGATGGTTGAATTTCAATATTATTTGCATCCTTTGAGAGTGAGGGACTTACCTCATGCTTCTTTGAGGTGCTAGTTTCAACATGTGTAGCTTCTTTCTTATATCCAAGCCCTGATTTATCATTTGGCGATATTTGACTATCGAATATCTCATTCAAGATGATTGAGCTATTCAATAATTTGTTTGACTTCTCTACTTTCTTTCTAATATCAACAACTTCAGCTTCCAACTTATGACATGACTCTTCCTTTTCATTTATTTGATTCCTCAGTAGTTCCTCTACCCTTTTGGATTCTTCAATTTGGGTCTTGATATGGACAATAATTTCAAAACTTTTTCTAAAGTCATCATATACCATCTTATTTTATTCTATTTCATTCTTTAGTCTTTTGATCTCTTCTTCCTTTTCTTCTAATTGAGTATTTTTTCTTTCTTCTTGTTCCATGAGCATTTCCTTCAATTTCAAGATATGCCTTTGATTCTTTTTAAGAGACATTTTGTGTTGTCGGAAAGATAGCTATAGTCTATATAGTAATGGTCATATTTGTATTCATATAGACACCACTCAAGCTCGCTTTTAAGATATGATAGTTCTTATTCTATTTATTCCATGGGATAACTATCATTTGATTCTATACAAACTATCTCTAGATTTTCGTCTTCACTTGTAGAGAAATTATCAACATCATCACATTTTGAAATATTGCAATCGGGGGTTTTTGGAGATTCTTTACCTTCATTGATCTTGATGGAATTTTCTTCAAGGTATTCCTTTTTTCAAACATCATCACATTTAGAATCATTGCAAATAGAGGATTTTAGAGATTCTTTACCTTCATTGTTCTTGATGGAGTTGTCTTCAATATCTTCCTCCTTGCTTTGGTATGTCTCCTCTAGATTTATCCATAGATCCTTGGAGGTAGTTCATTGTCCTATGCTCTCTTTGATAGAACTTGAGAGTCCACTAAGAATGGTCTTGAGAGCCAATGCATCATTTTTCTTTTCTTTCCTTTGAGCTGCAAAATTTTACTTGTTCTTTAAAGGAACTGATCCACCAATAGTTGCCTTCCAAATACCCGCTGCTATTTCCTTCAAGTGCACTTCCATTTTGATTCCCCATGTAGAATAATTTTCCTCATCAAGAATTGGAGCTTCATCATCCATTTGTGTGTCTATGGATCTCCTCCAAGCTTGTTAAGGCTTATAGTGAAGGCCCACTCTGATACCAATTGTTGGACATATCGACCACACTTAGAGTGGGGGGTGAATGAGTGTGGGGCTCTTTTGAACAATTCCCTTTCACAAAACTACTTAGTTAGCAATCACCATTTACTCATTACTTATTGTTTTCATTTATAACCAGTTAAATGTAAATATGCATTAGCAACATATATCATCAATAAGTCATCATCATAAGGAACACGAAAAACGCAAGATGCATGTACAATTCTATTTTCATTACAGACTACAATCCTTGGGTTATCAACAACAATCGAATAGAGTACAACTCTACAAGAACACCAGATCTATAATGCAAGACTCAGCTTACACAACTCAGCACCAACTGAGAAGAGGAATCAATCCTCAACAGATATCAATCTGTGAACATGTACGCGACCTGTCAGTAGTGCAGCACATGTATGTATGCACTTTACTAGTAGTACATATCGTGTATGTATGCAACCTATCTGTACTACAACTTGCGTATCACTTCTTAGATACTTAGGGTTTTTCTCTTGAAGACAAACTCAAATCCTCTACAGCCTTTAGTCACATTCACTTATGTATTGTAACAACCCTGCTTAAATAGATGTATAGGGATTATTAATTATAATTAATTTGATAATCTGACTGTCCTAATATGTTTAGTTAAACAATAATTATTTCTTAATAATATTAATTATTTATTAATTTATTAATTACTTGTTCATATTTGTCGATAATTAATTAATTAATTGACTCACTAAATATTTGAGTAATGAATTAAAGGGGCTTAATAATTTTAATTTATTTTATTAAATACTTTATGTATGCAAGGGGGTAATGAAGCATTAAATTAAGGATAATATAATAAAGAAGGGGATAAGGTAATAAAGGAGAAGATAAGGAAATTAATGAAGGGGAGGAGAGTTAGTGAAAGGGAAGATATGACGGGGGAAGAGTCCTACGGGAAGGATTATGAGAATAGGGGGAAGGAAGAATTATGGGGGAGGAGAGACTGTAGTTCTGGTTTGGATTTTCTGGTTCTGTTGTTGGGTTCTGTGGTTTTGGGGAACCATTGCAGGGGGCACCGGGTTGTTGGGGGTTTTGGGCACAAGGGCCAGGATTCCTTTCGGTTTCCTGGAGCTAGGGAGTCAGACAGTCTGCTCCTAGCTGGCTGAGAGGTTAGTCGGTTTGGGAAGAGTTTTGTTAGTGCATCAGACTAGGGAAGGGAACAGAGAAAGGACAACCATATCAGCAGGAATTAGCATCAGAAGCAGGTATTTTATTTATGAATTGCATAGTTATTTTCATGCTATAGATAAATGTTAAATTCTGCTGAAATATTATATGCTTATTTGAAGCTAAATGAATTATTTACGCACTCAAAGAAATTCTATATTAGAAATGTTATGTGTGGTTGTATGGATTTTATTAGGCTTGTTTATTTTTCGTCCTTACACATGGTATCAGAGCTTCAGTTTGAAGCACTGGAGCCTTAAGGGCCTACTCAGAATTGTCCCAGAAATAAACCAGAAAACCTTAGAAACTATTGTAAGTTTGAAGGAGGCTTGTTCACCTTAGAACCTGTAACAAAGCCTCACCTATATAGAAGGAAGTAACATTAAGATGGACACCTGCTAATTCTAGAAAAAGAAGCTAAGTCTGGCATAAAAGATCTTGGAAAAGCACTAAAAAGGTGCCAAACTAGCTAAAGATGACCCTCACTAAACCCAACACTCAACATACTGTTTATGACTTACACAAGCATGCCAAAATCAACCTCCATAAAATGGCCTTAATTACTTATATTAGCTAATCTAGTAGATAAACAAAGGCTAA
Source organism: Picea sitchensis (assembly GCA_010110895.2). Classification (NCBI taxonomy): domain Eukaryota; kingdom Viridiplantae; phylum Streptophyta; class Pinopsida; order Pinales; family Pinaceae; genus Picea; species Picea sitchensis. The sequence goes on along the minus strand of SNQJ01S0107010.1, from coordinate 8,403 downwards.
ATTTATCCTTAAAAGCAACACCTCTAAAGATAAGTCGAAAAGAGCATGAAAACGAAAAATAAGTCTATCCGAAATGGGTGCCCTTCCCCATGCTCATCCATGTCAAATTAGGAACAGGATAGAGTTAGTACACGAGGCTGCACCCTCTTGCTTAAGCATCCTGTTGTGCAAACCCAGTGCATGATAAACAAAAACTTGTGGCAAAGGAAGATGCCCTATCTGCTAGTGTACTTGCACAAACCAGTTCTGGAAATAGACCTCCAAATAATGTGCCCTATCTGCTGGTATAAAGGCACCTTCTTGCTGGTGGTTGACATGCCAAAGCACAGGAGAAAAGCAAGCCCATAGTAGACATGTCAAAATCCATAACAACAAGCCAAAAATAAACCTCCATATCAACGGTTTTCTTCAAAAATTCTCCACGGAAACACTGGAAAATGCTAAGAATAGCCTCTTCGTAGGCGTCGATTTTAGCCTATCTTAGCACATGCAAAAAAAAAATGAAGGACAAATTCTTTAGAAACGACCTAAAACATACCTTATTGACAAAAAAGAATAATATACCAAAATAATATGCAAAGCACAACGTGCAAGTGCCAAGTCACAAAAATATTTATAAGCCACATGCTACATGCATACAAGTCCAACTGTAGTGGATTTACACATAAAAATAAAAAAAGAGCTTAATTTTACTATACATAGAACAAAAGAGTTGTGGACATTGGCTACATGCTACAAAACAAAAGAGTTTTGGCCACGTGATGCAAGCTACAGAACCAAGGCCACATCACATGCCAAGCATCGACAACACCAACATGCAAGTCATGAGGAAGCACCCAGAGCCCACGATGGAGCTTTTTTTGCAGTGCGCGTCAGCATAAAACAACGCTCAAACCATGCGCAAAGCTACGGGGAGGAGCCGTAGGGAACATAACACAAGCGCCCAACCACATGGAGGAGGAGGCCACATAAATAAATATATTGGGTACAGGCCCAATTTCGCAGCCCAACGACCAAGCCACGATAGAGAAGCTCGCGCGCAGAAAAAGAAAATTTATTAATAAAAAAAAAGATAGCCCGCAGGCCTAGCTCCGAGACCCGATCTTGTTTAGCACGCAACACCATACAACCATAGGTCGAGAAACAACATACAAGCCAATGACCAAGCGCCACCGCCAAAACAAAAAAGATTAATAACCAAAAGGCCAAGCCCCTATCTCCCGAGCTAGTGCGCAAATCCATACAACACATAAGATAATGCACCTAGCGCCATCTCCAAGCAAAAGTGTGCATCCTTAGACTCACGCAGAAGTGTGCATCCAAACTCGTTTAGCATGCAGTCACAATACACAACACAAAGGCAACACACAAATGTCAAACCAGTCACCTGACACAACACACAACTCAACATTAAAGATAGCACGCAGTCAACAAATAAACCAACAAAAAGCACAGTGCTGAGCACCAAGGCCGAGACCAATCTTCAACACAGTTTACACAACACAAAACCCAACGCTCAAGTGCCAAACCTAAGTGTGATACCACATTATTGATGGCCAAGCAACGCAAATACGCAAACTAGCACCCAAGCCAGGCTAGGTCAACCACGAAAGAAGGTTCTCTGGCACTGCGCGTTCAGGTACGACGTATTATGCTAGGCACAGTGTATTACACATAGGCCCAACTTCAAACAAAAATGAGTGGGAGAGGGCTCAACAAATACGTGAGACCAAGCACCAAAGCCCAACAACCCAGCCCACGCAGCCTACGCCTTCCCTCTGATGAGAGGATTAAAAAAAAAAAAGCAATGAACTAAAAGAGGTTGACCTTAATAATGCTCAGGATGCATTTAGGGTTTGGAGAGCTAGGTATAGGGTTTTGGAGGGATAAGATCCCTGGGGGGTGGAGAGGGCACGTGGGCCTCATGGAGAGGGCACGTGGGCCTCATAGATCACCAAAAAATATATGTTATAGGTCTGATGTAATATAAGAAGGACTATTAATTTTACGCCTTTGTATGTTCTGATCGTTGGTAAATATTTATATTCTCAAGTAGTTCAAGGATCGATAGAAACTTTATTTATATGAAACAACATATGTTTGTATAATTCACTGTATCTGTACATGCATATATATATATATATATATATGTATTTTCTTATAGAGGCATATATAAGTCATAAAGAAAATTAACTATTCATTCTAGCATTTCCTTTCCACAAAAAAAAAACATGAGTATATCTACAGGTATATGTACAGTCAAGCTTTAGGTATAAAGAACATCACATGAACTCATCCTTCTACTAACAATGGAAATAAGTAGATTTTTGTACATCCAATCAAACATTTATATTTGCACTAATATTCCATAAACCCATCACACCTCCAATGATTTGTAATCAACATACTTTTAACCACAAAATAAGTAAAGGTACTTATATGAACAAAACTGATGTTGGAACATAAATGGAACAACCAAGTTCCACCCAACCGTAGAACAAAACAACCAAATTACTTTCTCCATTCACCCCCTAGCCTGACCATGAGTCCATAAGGGGAATTGAAAGGATCCTTTTTGCTACAGTCCTCCTTTTAGATCAGAAAATTCCCTTGCCTCACACTAAAGAGTGTTCATAACAACAAGTAATATACTTTCTCAAACATACTAAGCAGCGTCATGCCTCCTACATATGTTGTATATCATAAGCATGTTGTGACTAGGTCTTTTTCCCTACATGGGAATTTTTGCGGCTTTACAAATCCCTAATTTTCATAGGCTACTAGTGGTCATACTCGTCATTTTCCACTTGTAAAATTCATCCCTGAGGTAACTCAAGTCTATTCCCCACTCATGGAGTCATGGTCAATTGTTTTCAACCTGGTTGTTCCATTTGTCCTCCAACAATTTATATATAAAACGATTTGTCTTTTACATGTGTCACAGTCAAAGAGTTAGTTGAGAAAATCAAATATTTTCCCAACAGTCATAAATAATTAATTACAAATAATCAAATTCCAAATTCAGTTTTGGGATAAATGGAAAAAAATTCCAAATATGAATTTGCCAAAAATGGAAATTTATTCCTAAGTGCACACATAATTTAATAATTAATTATTTTGGGGGATATTAAATAATCATCATACATACATCAATTATGTATTCCAACATGTAATCTTGAAACCTGCAACAAACCATGTCAGACCCTTCAATAAACAATGTCATATCCCGCAACATAATTTATACCATCACATCCAGTTGCAACCCATGTGCATATCCCTTTTCCCAAGGCTTTTACCACATATATGTTGTCTGTTGCAGAGATAGCTTGCATATGTACGCGACCTATTCATAGGTCAGCCTGCGTATGTACACGATTGTTACCACTGTAACCCACGTATGCTTCTGAAAATAACACACTTAATCTTCCCTTAAGGCTTCCATTCTGCTATGGTTGTTCAGTCTTCTTCACGAAATTATGAAGGTGTCCCTTCTTCTCAGAACTTGAGCTATGAGCTTCCATATTTTCAAAAGTGTCTTCCTTCCTAACTTTATGCCTTCTTCTATTAATACTGTATGAAGTCCTCATCATGGGATTTCTTCTTGTGTTCCAACAATCCTGGGATTAGTGAACAAATCCATTACAGTGGTAGCATCTCATGATGTGACAATAAACATCAATTTTTCCTACTTGATTACATCTCCAACACCTTAGAGTGCTATGAAATCCTCCATTGTCTCTCCTTGAATAAAATATGCATTCCAAATATTTGTGACAATATTCATTACATGAGTAACATTGACAAATGAATAACATTTTCATACATTTTCTTTGTTGTCCATCTTGAAGGTGTCTTTCTTCTTTGAGGTGTAAAGATGGATTCTTGATGTATTTCTTGCTTTTTTCTTTTGAAAATTTAATTTCCTTGTGTAGATGGTTGACTTTCAATATTAATTGCATCCTTTGAGAGTGAGAGACTTACCTCATGCTTCTTTGAGGTGTTAGTTTCAACATGTGTAGCTTCTTTCTTGTATCCAAGACCTAAGTTATCATTTGGTGATCTTTGACTATCCAAGATCTCATTCAAGATGACTGAGCTATTCAAGAATTTGTTAGACTTCTCTACTTTCTTTCTAATATCAATAACTTCAGCGTTCAACTTATGACATGACTTTTCCTTTTCATTTATTTGATTTCTCAATAGTTCCTCTACCCTTTTGGCTTCTTCAATTTGGGTCTTGAGATGGACAATAATTTCAAAACTTTTTCTAAACTCATCATATACCATCTTATTTTATTCTATTTCATTCTTTAGTCTTTTGATCTCTTTTTCATTTTCTTCTAATTGAGTATTTTTTCTTTCTTCTTGTTCTTTGAGCATTTCCTTCAATTTCAAGATATGCCTTTGATTATTTTTAAGAAACGTTTTGGTGTTGTCTGAAAGATAGCTATAGTCTATATAATAATGGTCATATTTGTATTCATATAGACCCCACTCAACCTCGCTTTTAAGATATGATAGTTCTTATTCTACTTATTCCATGGGATAACTATCATTTGATTCTATACAAACTATCTCTAGATTTTCTTCTTGACTTGTAGAGAAATTACCAACATCATCACATTTTGAAATATTGCAATCGAGGGTTTTTGGAGATTCTTTACCTTCATTGATCTTGATGGAATTTTCTTCAAGGTATTCCTTTTTCCAAACATCATCACATTTAGAATCATTGCAAATAGAGGATTTTGGAGATTTTTTACCTTCATTGTTCTTGATGGAGTTGTCTTCAATATCTTTCTCCTTGCTTTGGTATGTCTCCTCTAGCTTTAGCCATAGATCCTTGGCGGTAGTGCATTGTCCTATGCTCTCTTTGATAGAACTCGAGAGTCCACTAAGAATGGTCTTGAGAGCCAATGCATCATTTTTCTTTTCTTTCCTTTGAGCTGCAAAATTTTACTTGTTCTTTAAAGGAACTGATCCACCAATAGTTGCCTTCCAAATACCCGCTCCTATTTCCTTCAAGTGCACTTCCATTTCGATTCTCCATGTAGAATAATTTTCCTCATCAAGGATTGGAACTTCATCATCCATTTGTGTGTCCATGGATCTCTTCCAAGCTTGTTAAGGCTTATAGTGAAGGCCCACTCTAATACCAACTGTTGGACACATCGACCACACTTAGAGTGGGGGGTGAATGAGTGTGGGGATCTTTTTGAACAATTCTCTTTCACAAAAATACTTAGTTAGCAATCACCATTTACTCATTACTTATTGTTGTCATTTATAACCAGTTAAATGTAAACATGCATTATCAACATATATCATCAATAAGTCATCATCATAGGGCACACGAAGAACACAAGATGTATGTACAATTTTATTTTTATTACAAACTACAATCCTTGGGTTATTAACAATAATCGAATAGAGTACAACTCTACAAGAACATCGGATCTATAATTCAAGACTCAACTTACACAATTCAACACCAACTGAGAAGAGGAATCAATCCTCAATAGATATCAATCTGTGAACAGGTACACGACCTGTCAGTAGTGCAACACATGTATGTATGCGCCCTACTAGTCTTACATCTTGTGTATGTACGCAGCCTGTCTGTACTACAACTTGTGTATCACTTCTCATATAATTAGGATTTTTCTCTTGAAGACAAACTCAGATCCTCTGCATCCTTCAGTCACATTCACTTATGTATTTAACTGTCCAATATGAACCATAACCAATCACAACACATCCAAGCTATCCAACAACTTACTAATGCTCCTAAACCATACAACATGAATGTTATTCAATCATGTATATGAAATCAATATACTATGGAAATCATATCAGTACTAAACCATAAGAGTGTTTCTCACTCCATCAACGAGTACAAATAAAATCACAACATCCATACCAATAATTCCTTAAGAATTCATAATACAATATGCAAGAGTACCCATCAACACAACTATGTAACCATAACAGAGTTTCTATGGCAGATTTGAGCCCATAGAGTGCATATATGGAACTTGCTTCAACCTTCAAGAACCTGATCATCAGGTCACATCCAATTCTTCATGAATTCGTCATTGTATGTTCTATGTCCTCCTACATCCTGTGTATCTACCCTCTATGTGTTAAGCCCTAATATTGTCTCATTAACCCTTAATTGAGACATATTATATTAGTAATGTTATTTTAGTTATGTCGGCTTTAGGTCATTAGTTGTAATTATGCCTCCTAGTCTCCTATATATACCAAGGAGAGATTTTCATTTTGAATCATCTTGTACTTGAACATTTAAGTGGGGTAAAAGGAGGTTGCCCCCTCGAAGAGGCTTATTATCTTAAATTATCTCTTTTTCAAGGCGTTGAGTACTTTTTCCGAGTTTTTTCTATGCTATATTGATATTTGGTTCTTAACATATGATATCAGAGCTTAAGGTCTTGGGGTTTCGCTGCTACATCTGAAACACCTTGGCATTTTCACTATAAATTTTTTTTTACAACGTTTCAGAAGGAACAAATTGGAGGATATTTAGTATATGGATCAAGGTACGTTGGGTTCAACATTCAACGCCTGAGTCCTTATACTTTCAACAATACAACCTATACAATATAGGGTTCTGGAATCATCCTGAACTGAGTCATTGCAGAGTTTTTGCTATAAAAACGTTTTTGTAATGTTTCAGACCCTGAAATCCGGAGGTTATTTACATAAATTAGTAAAGTATATGTGGTAAAAAATTCATCTTCTGGGTCATCTTAAATTTGTAGATACACCCTGTGTAATATAGGGTATCTGACTAGTTCTATTGACTAGTCTCAAGAAGGTGTTCCAGGTAAAACAATCATAATTTCTTCTTAGAGTATCCAAATTGCATGGGATTGGTTTCATTGGATCGTGGACAGTTTTTGTTGGGAAATAATACCCTATGGACTAGCAAGCTAGGGTTATACTTGCATGCAGATCATGACCTTAAAGAAATCACTTTTAACCTACCACCCCAAAACTTAAAACCCTTTTTCACATACAAGCATGGAAAGGACCTACTAACCTTTTTACTGTCGTTTGGTGTAGATCCTCCGTTACACTTTGTCCACTTGCTTGCGCTTCTCCTTTCAAAGACAATCCTGCAATCAAGACAAAACACTATGCGTACATGCTATTTTTCTACTTGAGGGTTAGAGATTAAGCATAAATCAAATAAATCATATATAACTCATGCATTGGGACGGGAAAAGTACTCTTTATTATTTTCAATATGAATCAACTTACAATCAATGTTGAGACCGGCCACCGTTCCTTGATCCTGATCCTGGGCTCCTCCTCTTCTTTGTCCTCCAACTGTTAATTTTTTCAAAATCCCAACCCAGTTTCAGTCTCACTGAATTTTCAGCCAAATTTAAATGCCAAACTCAGTTTCAACACTGTTTCAGCATATGTTACAGCCCGGTGTTTCAGCATATACTCAGCCTGGTGTTTCAGCATATGACTCAGCACTGTGTTTCAGCATATACTACAGCCTGGTGTTTCATCATATACTACAGCCTAGTGTTTCAACATATACTCAGCCTGGTGTTTCAGCATATACTCACAGCGGTGTTTCAACATATGACTCAGCATTGTGTTTCAGCATATACTACAGCCTCGTGTTTCAGCATATACTACAGCCTGGTGTTTCAACATATAAAAACTTAACAGAAAATAAATTTCAGAACTAAAACATGAGGATTCTGAACATCATTTTCAATGCAGAAATAAAATATCAGCAATATGCAAAACTCAGAAAATATAGACACAAAGAATTTCGGTCTAACTTCGACCCTGGAAAAACCCACAAGGGAAAAACCAGTGAGAGATGGATTTGTATTATTTATGAGCTTCTGAGAAATTCTTTTACAGCATATTCATCTTTAGATATTTACACAAACATATCTGGACATTCCTGTAGCTTTGCTCCTCAATTTCTGAACCAGAAATTCGTACAACAGTACGACAATTAATGATGTACAGACTGTCACGAAATTCATGCCAAAACTCTGCTAAGATTCAATTTCTGTACCACTCAATGTTATTCAACAACCTTGGAATGCATGTCAATGCTCCCATAAATTGTTGTTGTTGTCTCTTTTCTTCAGCTCAACCTCTCTCTTGCTCTCTCTTGTTCTCTTAACAAGAATGCTTTATCTCCCTTGCTCTTGGCATCTCACCAAGAGTCTCTTGCTCTCTCAACAAGACTCCTGCTGCATCAACTTACCCAAGAATGGGTGCGTCCACTTGCCTTAATCAACCTCATGAGGGAAGGTGAGGAGTTTTCTAATCTAACAACTGAGATTAGATTAGATGGGTGGCTGAGATTTGGTGTCTCTTCACTCACCCTCACTTTAATCATAA
>SNQJ01S0107009.1:0-29746 GCA_010110895.2 Picea sitchensis | reverse complement strand
ATCTTTACTAAACCATTAGCAGTGACCCCTTTTGGATATCTTCGTCAAAAGTTGGGGATTATAATTTCTTGTGCCTAATCTGCTCACCTGGTTAGGGGGAGTACGCATTGAATATCTGGTGTATTTACAAAGATGATTATAGTCGACAGGGGGAGTATGTTTTGCAACAATATCAGGAGAAGAATGTTTCTTGTTTGACATTGATGTCAAAGGCGGAGAAAAGAGTTTGGGAGGAGAGTCGAGTCTGAATGTCTGAATGCATGCGGGTTCTTTTATTTCCATCAATGCCAAAGGGTGAGATTTTTGGCAAATATTTAATAGACAACGAATTATTTTCATTGATGGCAAGTACAACAATGATGATGGCATGAGTACAGGAAGTTTGTAACAGACTAGCAAACAGAAGGATGGCATGAGTACAGGAAGTTTGTAACAGACTGGAAAATAGAAGAATGGCATAAGTACAGGAAGAATGTAACAGACGGGCATCAGTGAAGATGGCATGAGGCATGAGTACAGGAAGAATGTACAGAGGATTGTTGGAATGTTTTAAAAGCAGCATATACTTGTCATTGATGGCAAGTACAGTAGTAATGATGTCTTGAGTACAACAACGATGATCAACGGTGCAGTGATAATCGTGGAAGAGAAACAATCAGGCATGTTTTACAGGCAACATATACTTGTCATTGATGGCAAGTACAGTAGTAATGATGGCTTGAGTACAACAACGATGATTAGCGATGCAGTGATACTCGAGGAAGAGCAACAATCGTGTTCATTGGATCTCTTCCTGAATTCCCGATGGCCGTTAGATCTGAATAAGAACATGCTGAAGAGGTAGGCACGTAAGGTTTGAGAAGAATTTATGTTTGTTGGATCCCCTTCAAATTCCTAATAGAATGAGCGACGTCAGATCTGAATGTAGACAAGAAGAGTGCACTGAAAAGGATGACAGATCTCAGATGTTAGATCGAAGAGTAGAACCCAGCCATCATTGGATCAAGGAGAACATGCACACTCTTTAAAGTACAAGGAGAAGTGGGCATACAAAATTTCGAAAGAAGGAGGACCGTTCATTTACGGGTAGGACACGTGGGGTTAGATCATCAGTTCACTGACTGGATTGTCAAAGGAATGATGTTCCCTAACCTCTCGAAATCGTGATATGCGAAATTTCGATTTAATCTCAGCCGTCAGATTAAGGTTGAATCTGGACCGTTGACTCCAGTCCATGTCGAAGGTTTGGGGATCGAGAGTTGGAGATGTCAACTAATATCACCCACAGGAATCCCGATTTCGCGATATGCAAAATTGTGACTTAATCGCAGCCGTTGAATCAAGATCAGATCTGGACCGTTGATCCAACTCCATATCGTAGTTTCACAAATCACGACATGGAGAGACAAGAAAACAATGCAACAAGAATGCCAAAATCGCGATATGCGAATTCACGATTCAATTGCAGTCGTTGAACCAAGATCAGATCTAGACCGTTGATCCAACTCCATATCGGAGTTTCGCAAATCGCAACATGGAAACAATGCAACAAGAATTCTGAAATCGCGATATGAGAAATCGCGATTTAATCGCAGCCATTGAATCAAGATTGAATCTGGACCGTTCACCCAAGTCCATTTCGGGGTTTCGAGGATCAAGTGTTGAAGATGTCAAAGAATATTAACATCAAGAATCTCGATATCGCGATATGCGAAATCGCGACGTAATTGCAACCATCAGATCAAGATGTGATCTGAACCATTGATACGACTCCATTACGGAGTTTCATGGATCAGGAATTTGAAGTGAAAAAAACAATGAACATCAGGAATGTCGAAATCGTGATATGCGAAATCGCGGAATGATCTGAATCGTCAGATCAAGTGTTGATCGGAGGGTTGTTGTTCTCTCTCACAGTTAACTCCTCAGTTATGAATCTGTTAGCAAAACAGACTCATGATTGCCAATCAGTTGGCGTTTTAGTTGCTTGGACAGTTGTCTTTCTTTTGCCTAAGGGAATGTGAAGTGGAACTGTCGTGGATGTGTGTATAAAAGAAGATGAAATAGACTGTGTGGGGTTGGTTGTTCTGCATGAAAAATGGATGAAACTGTAAGAAAGGAAAATTATAGAATGTGCTATGTAAGATTGAAAATAAGTACAGTGTGAGATGAAACTCAGAGAAGAGTAATAGATGATGAAGCAAAGCAGAATCAGAGCAGAATTACAGAACAAGTTGATGCAGAGCAGACCTGCTAAACAAACAAAGGAAGAGAAGAATAGTAGAACAGTCAGTAGAAGACTAGATTTACAGAACAAAGAAAGATTGGTAAGAATTGATTTATCGGCATAGTTGACTATTTATTTATTCATATATATTCTAGGGAGGTTGGGAGGTGCTCGGGAGGACTGTTGTCCTCAGAAGTTCAAGTGAGATCTTGAACATAGGAAGTTGTAGCTTCCATCTGGTTGCAGCCAGAGAAACCAGGGTGGTAGGGTGGTGCAAGGGAGAACAAGTGTTTTCTATTATACAGGTTGGAGCCTGTGTAACTGGAAGTTGGTGCTTCCATCTAGTTGGTGCTGGAACATTAAGGGAGTTGTTGCTTCCTTCTAGTGGGTGCTAGAAAAACCAAAGAGTTGGTGCTCTCAAACAAGTTGCAGCTTGTAAAACAAAGGTAGCAGCCTCACATTGAGTTGGTGCTCAATTATGGATGATGTACAGAACTTAAAAGACTGCCTATCATTTCGAAGAAGAAGAGGTTTTCTCCCTTTATGGGTTTCCTCATGAAAATTTGTCTCTGTGTATACCTAATGTGTGACTGATGCTCTTTACTTTTACTGTCCATATTTTGTATATTGTTGATGATCACTTGAAGAAAGATTAATAATTTTTTAATAGACTTAAAATTGTTTAAGCTCAATAACAATTGATTCACCCCCCCCTCTCAGTTGTTTTAGTAATTTCAACAACAACTTCCCCAACCCCAACTTGGAGACCACGATTTATTTATAAGGGGTTAAGGGCTCATGGATTTCAAGTTAATCATTAATGGTCCAAGGGTTGGGGGTTAGGGTATAATGGGTTAGGGTTTAATTTGGGGTAATTAGGGGTCAGGGATAGGGGTAATTAATGGTTTAGGGGTTTATAAGGTCAAGGGCTAATGGATTAGGCATTAATAGGTTATTGGTTATACAAGGGTCATGGGTACTTAGGACTTGGTATTCTATATGGAGCAGCCATCTTAGAAAATGAGAGAAACAAAGAAAGACAATAAATCAATGATCAATCTTGTGCAATCTATCAAGATGTTTATGAATATGTTGAAAAAATATAGGGAAAATGTTACTTTTATTTACATGTAGAAAGAGAAACACTTTGTGAGATATATATTCACAACCAACAAAAACAACATATTCTTATTTTTCCTTCATAATTATGTCATATTATTTCTTGATTTCACTTGGATTCCACAAGTTTTAAGTGGATGGAAACCTCCCCCGACTCAAATTGGAGACCACGGTTTAATTTATAAGGAGTTGAGAGTTGGAAGATTAGGGGTTACTCCATTAGTGATCCAAGGGTTAAGGGTTATAGGTTAATGGGTTAGAGTTTAAGATAGGGTAATTAGGCGTCAGGTATAGTGGTACTTAATGGTTTATGGTTTTATAAGGGGTCAAGGGACAAGGGCTTAGTGGTTAATAGGTTATTGTTCATCCAAGGGTTAGGGGTACTTAATAGTTGGTACTCTATATGGAGAAGCTAGATTAGCCAGTGAGAACGATAAACAAAGATAACAAATCAATGATGAAGATTGTGAAATTTTTCAAGATGTTTATGAATATGTTGAAAAAATATAGGAAAAATATTACTTTTCTTGACATGTTGAAAGAGAGACACTTTGTGAGATATATAGTCACAACCAGAAAAAACAACATATTTTTATTTTTACTTCATCATTATGTCATATTATTTCTTGATTTTACTTGGATACCACAAGTGTTAAGTGAATGGAAACTTCCCTCGTCCCAAATTGGAGACCACGATTCAATTTATAAGGGGTTGAGAGATGAGGGATTATGTGTTAATGCATTAGTGGTCCAATGGTTAGGGGTTAGGGTTTAAGGGGTTGTGGTTTAAGCGGGGGTAATTAGGGGTTAGTGATAGGGGTACTTAAAGGTTTAGGGCTTTATAAGGGGTCAAGGGATAAGGGATTAGGGGTTAACAATTTATTGTTCATCCAAGGGTGTTGGGTACTTAGGAGTTGGTATTCTATATGGAGAATTCTTCTTAGCCGATGAGATAAAGAAACAAAGACAACAAATCAATGATGAAGCTTGTGCAATTTATCAAGATGTTTATGAATATGTTGAAAAACTATAGGAAAATTTTTATTTTTCTTGACATGTAGAAAGAGAGACACTTTGTGAGATATATAGTCACACCCAACAAAAAAAACAAATATTTGTATTTCTCCTTCATAATTATGTTGTATTTTTTATTGATTTCACTTGGAGACTACAAGTGTTAAGTGGATGGAAACTTCCCCCGTCCCAACTTGGATACCCCAATTTAATTTATAAGGGGTTGAGAGTTAAGGGATTGGGGTTTAACACATTAGTGATGCAAGGGTTAGGGGTTAGGGGTTAAGGGGTAATTATGGGTCAAGGATAGGAGCACTTAATGGTTTATGGGTTTATAAGGGGTCAAGGTATAAGGGATTAGGGGTTAACATTTTATTTTCCATCCAAGGGTTAGGGGTACTTAGGATTTGGTATTATATATGGCGCACTCATCACAGTGAGAGTCGGGGTACCATTCCATTCTTCAACAGTTCTTGGAATCATCTCCTCTCAAGGAATTGGCCTCTCATATCCCGCTACTTATTGAGGTATGATTTTTATATCTGGATATGACTGGATTTGTAATTTCGTTTCGCTCATGGATCTATTGGAAATACTCCTATACTTGAGAAAAAGTTTATTTTTTCTTCAAGTAGGTAGGATAGGGGAGAAAATAAATAACAACAATAAGGAGGGATCACCAATTTGCGTGCAACTATCAGATTTCTTTCAGCCTAGATATCCTTCATACATGGTAGATTTCATTGCAGAACCTTTCTCTATGACATATCTTCCTGTAGCAGTGTTTCATAGTAGTTATGGTTGTCCTCCAACAATGTTTTTTTCTTTTATTTTTAATAAGAAGCAAAGAAGAATTTCATATTAAAAAATAAACAACTCCAGACCTCCAATCTTGAGTCTTCCAGTAATCCTTTAGCAACATCCATAAATTCATCATCAAGCTAGAGCCTTACAAAGGAAGAGTAACTGGATAATTTTAGTCACAACTTAATTTCCTGCAGACAGAGTTATGATTTATCAGATTAAATTACAACCAAATAGAGCTATGAGTTACCAGATTGTATTGTGGCCAGACAAAACTATGCGTTATCGGATCATAGTGTGGCCAGACAGAGCTACGAGTTACTACATTGTATTACAACCATACCTAAAAACACTTCGGTGATGCCACAACTCCAGTGTGGAAACCACAATGCAACACTATTTTTATGTAATAGTAAAGGTGATTTGTAGATATTTCTTCCATGACTCTGTTATGCAGTTTTAACGATGTGATTATTATGGGTAAATGCCTTGGACAGAGGTTGATGGCTTCAGATCCATATTCTGGATTGTAGCGAGCTGTAACCTCATATATGAGAATGTAATTATTCAAGAAGGACGATGTGGCTACCAGAACAACATAGGATCTTCATTCCATGCTCACTTTTGGTCAAATATTAACTTGCACATTGAAGATCCGAGTTTCTAGCCATGATTTCATGCTTGGACTCATTCAATAATTAAATTTGGCGTATGGTTGAGATCCATGGATATAGGAGTGACGATTTCAAAGCTACACATTTGGTGTAATTATGTTACTTGATCAAAACTTGTCGCAATATTGATTGATTGTGGGCATACAACTGCAATGATCTATGATCCACATGGATCATCACCAGTGAACCAAAGAATCAATGTATTAATGTGTTGATCTATGATTACATACAGCTGGGACAATTTGAAGCAGATAATATTACTTGGGAGTGCAAGATCACCTGCTTTTCAGCGTGAGACTTTACCCACTACCTTTTACTAATACACAATATGGGGTGAAGTTGTTTTATCTCCACAATGCCATGATGCTATCCACTCATGATCTATATCAATAGTTGTGATTCTTCCAAAGTAGAGTATTCATTATGTGCACCTCCATACACCGGACTACCAAAAGCCCCAAGCTCTACAATTTCATTAAATGAGAATGTATATGAGAGGTATGCTAGTTTGTATTTATGCATGTGTTGGAGGTCCTTGAGATAATGCATCACTATGATATTTCTCACTGCTACTTTGGAATGTATGAGGATTGGGTCTCGTATTAAATTTTATGAAGTCTATGTTGTTGAAAACTAAGCCCCAGATTCAGTATCCTGTACAATATTATGATTGCAAAAGTGGTCTTGATATCCTCAGATTTCCCAATCAAACAGTACACCCAACATGGATGCCAAAAAGAGGAAATTTCCAGGTTACATCAATAGTTTTATAGGGACATGCCAAATATTGAGTGTGGGGGAGGTGGATATTTTACTTACATTCAATGAAGTGCACCAAGAAAGATATCAATGAACTCAAATCACCATAATTTCCATAATTTCTTGTAGAATTCTTGTAGTTGTTGATTTTCATTCTTGTAGTTGTTGATTTCCATTCCTACAACTGTTGATTTTAGAATTCCTTTAGTTGTTGATTTTCATTCATGTAGCTGATGACTTTTTGTAGATGTTGATTTTTGGTCACCCACGGAGTGTATTCAACCTCTTATAAAAAATTATCATGAGCGGATTTGGTTTCACCATATTCATACGTCCAACACCGTTATTTTTATTCTATGCAACAAGAGTACAATGCCAACATACCCTTATGAACCAATCATTCAATTTAAATTCTTGTAGAAATCATGTCAAGGAAATCATCATTACCAGATGCAATAACAAAATTACAACAACACCAGTCAAAGAATAGTCCATTTCCTCCATCCAACATGATCAGATGAGGAATTAAAAGTGTGTAACAACAACACGTCATTTCCAACATCCTTCTCTCCACATAATGCGAGATAGAGTTCAACATTTGTCTTCAGATCATCCTATGTTGATGGAAGGTAAAGTTGGGTAAGAAATTTATGTTTCTATGTAGTCATCTAACTTTGAAAATCATGCACATAAAATTGTTGAAGTTGTTTACAATTTCCATACACTTTACCCCATCAAATTTCATATTCCATATTCCACCTATCATCATCCATTTTCATGTGGTATTGTTATAACTCTAAAATTCCCTACTCATGCATACATGGCATTGGCCCTCTTACTTACATAATTTGCCAAATCACTGCTGAGAAGCTCTACTTAAAAAAACAATTTTTAGATCTTATATGCGCCTTGCACCACTACAGCCCACGTACATACACTTGTTGTATGGTAGACAACCCACATACATATGCTTTATGCACAATACACATCCCACATATACCTCCAAAAGTTGAAAAAATTAAAAAGTTGTAAGGAATTCAGTGGAATTCATGGGCTATTAGAGGTTTCCCAACCAACTCACCTTCTATAGCCCATCCCACAATCGAATAACCATCATTTTGTAATATAAAACGAGGTTTTGGGGTCTCATTTCAAAACTAAGCATAAGAACATTGAAACTCTGCCCAATTTCACTTCCCTTTCTTGCCCATGCATTTGCTACCTTTTGTCAGTTATTGCCTCAGCATTCCCTCTTCAGCCCATTTTCTTCCATCCAATCCATTCCCTTCCCTTGAGGTGATTAGTAGATTGAGAGAAGAGGCCTATTTAAGGTGCACTTGGAGCATTGTAAATAGGAGCTTGGACAAGGTTAGCGGAATGGTGGTCGGAAAGGATTGTAAGTTTTAGTCTTTGTTTAATGAAGAAAAGAATCTCTTTTACTTGTCCCAAATGATGATGTTTTGTGTATTTATCTTTAATTTATACAAAAAAAATTATATATAGCCCTAATTGATGAATAGAAATAGCATGTTTGTAGCCCTTGTTTTCCTAGTCTTTGATGTAGGCCATCTTTCGAAGGTGACTGGTAGTATTTGGAACTACAAATCTTAGGAGATCATCACCAGACGTGGGATAAAAGGTACAGTTACCGATCCTCTCTTCTACTGCTTTATGTTCATTTATTTTGGTATGTTTGGGGTAGAGTAGAAACTAGATTGACTTTTAGATAGCCATTTTCTTTGTTTATATCTTAAACCCTAGTATAGTTATAGGGGGATTTCCCACTATCAGAATTGACGACCATACTGGGGATCTCTTTAGGGTTTTTAGGGAGGTTTTTGGGTTGTTGATTGATTTTTTGTTTTTCCTTTCGAGTTTTAGTCAAGTTTACTGAGTCTTTTCAAGGTTTTTGGTAACTTGCAAGGTGCATACCAACTTTCCCTACCCTGTAATTCTGCTTTGTATTTTTATTTTTGAAAATTCCCAGAGGTGTACACACCTTTTTTTGGGTCAGCCCGCGTACATACGTTTTCTTCACAATAGACAACCCACGTACATATGCAAGCTACTGATGCAACGACCTACGTCTCTGTTTCATGAAAGTATTTTTTAATAAAGAGAGAGTTGGTCTCTTTCCTAGTAGAAGTTTAGAATTCTCTGGACTTTCTTGAATCGGTTAGAGTCTTTGTCTATGGCCATAGCTTGGGTTTAAGTTTCGGTTTACTTGTTCCTTAGTCTTCTTGTGTTTTCCCTAAAAGGTTTAAGAGTGAGCTGTCAAGTTTTCGATATGCCTTTTGATTTCTTGATTGAATCCCTATGATTCGCAGTGGGATTAGGGTCTTTATTAGTCTTTTTTTCATTTTTCTCTTTGTCCCTGTTTCTTGCTTGGAAAAAACAAAAACAAAAATTTACTTCAGTTTTTTCTTGTTAAAGCAGTTTGAAAAATAAAAAAAGATTTAATTTTCTTGCATTTAGTTTGGTAAAGTAGTCAAGGTTGTTATTTGCAAAAGAAAAAATGAGTCTTCATTTCAAATTTATTTCCGATTTCTTGAAATATAAGTAGTTTGTAGTAAAATGAAATCAAGTTTTAGAATTTCTTCATTTACAAGATCTTGAAATATCAATTAGAAATGTTGAATTTACAAAGAGTTGTTTACAACCATTGCATTAATTTTGAAGTATCTTTTGCATTCAAATGATTTAAATTTCTCTTCCTTATTCATCTCGTCATAACACCATTAGTTTCACGTCTATACCTTTTGCATAAATCAAGCCTTAAAATTAATGCTTAATCTAAAATACATTAGACTTTTCTGCTTGTAGGGTTCACCGACTAGTTTAGGGTTTTAGGGCCTTGAATTAGGTGTGAAGAGGAAAATCTTCAAGGACACTTTAAAAAAAACATTGGAATCTGAGATAGGGAGTGATTTAATTCTAGTTTCATAAGAGTTAGCATGAGGAAAGGAAGAGGAGATAACCCCTTCAAAGCTTGAATGAACATAGTGGGGATTGTATATTGAGGGTCTTTCTCAAGAACAATATCGATCGCATTTTCCTATGGAGCTTTATGGACCTCCAATTAGTTCAACATCCTCAATTGTATTCCAGACCAATTTCTTTATATACCCTTGAAGGGCTTCAGACTTGTTATCCTGCTCATTACGATCTGCCTGAATGTCAACTGTACCTGCCTGGTAACTGACTGGGAGATGGAAACCTAGTTGCCCATATTTTACAGAATTACACAGGTGACTACAAGGGTATACCGTGGTACCTAGGACGGATGGAGGATCGCGCTTCACAAAGTATACCCGAAGGGTGCTTCTGTGTTCGAGTTTCTCTTGCACCAGTTAGTTTCTCTAATATCAATTTGCGTAACCATCCTTCCCACTAGTTGGTTGATTTCTTGATTTATCTTTAGGGAACATTTTAGAGTGTAATTTGTGTTCTACGCTAGTCAAGCCTTACTATTTCTCTTGATCATTTCACAAAGTGGAAGATCAAAATCTGTACAGGCCGCGAAGGCTTCAAGTCTTGGCACCAATTACTTTGGAGCCACCTCTACCACCGTTAAGGTGATGACTTGACCAATAAGGGTTGTTCAAACTGATCCAGTCAAGGGAAACTGTGCCCAAGCCTTCTCTGAGAGGAGACTTTCCAGCTCTGGAGAAATCCACAACATCTAACCTTGAAACTGAAGGTTTCGGGACAACTAATCCTCTGATTACCGACTTGTCAACGTCGATCTTGATTCAGATTGTCCCTCCCGAGGTGACATCTTTTGTGCGCTAGCTAGTACTACGAGTGACAATGGAATAAAGTGTTGCTACTTCATTCGGGAGTCCACATACTTCTGTTACGGCTACTACTGCAGGGGTCATCCTACCTCCACTCCCACCTTTTCTAGTCATGACTATAGTTGTCTCGACTCCCTCAACTTCGAGTAGTGGTCTGATGCCTTTAATGGATTTGACCACTATTTTTTTTACTCAGAATGCGACGGGAGCTCCCTTCTCATATGGGATGCATGGATTTGATACAAACTCGGTTCTTACTTATTCTACCTTATAGGCCATGGGTTTAGGGGCAGGGAGCTCAAATGCTCCCTTGAAAGGGTCAACTACAGGCACTATTGTCCCATTTAATGTTATCCCTTACGGTGGGGATCATATACCTCCTATGTCCTCTTCACTTGGTGGTTCTTTTCAGCAACCAATCGGGCCAAATGGTAATTATAGCTTATTTGGTGGAGGTGGTTTAGGACCTTCGTCTTATACAATGCAAGTGGGATATTTTTCGTTCTCTTTGTTCGGTGCATTTGGGAATACATTTTTTCTTACGTTGCTTTCTCAACTGGGGAAAACCCCAGCTTTGGTCAACAAAACTCGGTGCAAGGTACTATTCCTTCACAAGGAGCGACGACTGGAGTTTACTCCACATAGGGTCTTTGGAATCTTGGAAGGGATCGGTTCCCTCACAAGGGATGTCGGTCGGGGGTAACCCCTTCCATACTCAATGGAACCCTAGGTCAGGCTCTGTACCCATGCTCATCGGGTCGGCTAGGGGCATCCCCTTCCAAGGTCCTTGGAACATAATGCAGGGAGAAATCCCTGCGTAGGCTATGTCTTCCAATTTTGGGAGTTATCCGATGACACCCAAACAGACGTAGTTTCCTTGTGCTAGTCAAGGCCATGATTTCTACCAAAACCTTGGCCAAGAGTCCAAACTTTCCTCGCAACCTAGTGCCAGTCAAAATCTAGGGCCTTGTTTTCCTATAAATAATTCACAACTGAAGCTACCCTTTCTGGCAAATCTACATCTACCAGACTTGTTGATATTATTGAATGACCCAATTTGTCACAATACGCGTTGGACCCCCACGCTGAATAAGTTTCCTTCGGATATTCCAAAATTTGAGGGTAAGCATGGCGAAGATCCAGGTGATCATGTGATGACCTTTCACTTGTAGTGCTCTTCAAACTCGTTGAAGGATGAATTTGTCCAGTTGCACCTTTTTCAACGCACTCTTATAGGGGGTGCTACGAAGTGATATATTGATCTCAATGGTTCGAGGTACTCTTACTTTAACGACTTGGTGATGGTCTTCTTGAACCATTTCTAGTTACCTATGAGATACAATGTCGACACGGGATTGTTGGCCAACTTTGAGAAAACCAAGGCCGACCACATATCTGATCATATCCAAGAATGGCAACATAGAAAGAGATTGATTAAGTTCAAGGTCCCTCCTGCTTTCTTGCTTGAGTGGTTCTCGAAGTATTTGGTGCCCTGCATATCTAAGGACATAGCGAATTCCATAGTGTTTTCAGAAGAGGAGGCTATTATGAGATCCCATCATCTTTAACTGATATACTCTTAGCCTGGCATGCTCTATGATATTTTTCCAGATGCGCCATAGTTTACTCTCGATAAGGCCAAGAAATAGTCTTTTCCCCATGCCAACAACATCGTGGGATCAGCACAAAGAAAGTCCATGGATCTGTTGTCAAATCAGTTGCAAAAATTATCTATATAAAAGACTATGGCCAGCCAAACTCTGAGTTTGTCTATTCCCCCTACCCAGACGTTGGATGTACAAAGTGTGCATTCAACGAATCCCAAGGCCAACCAACTGACCAAGGGAAAGAAGAAACAATGAAATAAGAAGGGTAAAGGGGATAAAAAGGATACCAATAATGTTGGTTGGAGGAAAACGGAGAAGAAGAAATCGAAGTATCTATGTAATCTCTGCATGAAATACAACCCAAATCACCTATTCCCTCAGCTTGTAGAAGACCAGAAGCTATTAGCACAACAACATCATGTTGTGTTGACAAACCCTTTCCGACAAGGGAAAAATATGGCTCAGGCTTCCACATCCACAAGCGCGGCAAGGGGTAGTCAAGGACCCCCCGCACCTATCAATAATAAGTCAATCACGAATATTTACATGATGAATGTCGAAGAACATTTATCAACCAGGACCTGAGACTATGGAATTTCGAAATCTGCTGAGAAGGGAAAGGAAGAAACTAACCCATCGACTCCTCTCCAAATTGAGAAGGTGGTGGGAGAAACCATGACTTACATCCAAAAAGGTGTGTTTAAGAAGGCTTCCCATAATCCAAATGAGAGGGTCGCACAGAACTACTCCATTGTGGAGGATTTGGCAGAGACCCTTTACACGATGTCTGTTATGGAAGTAATCCAAATTTTCCCCTCACAGAGAAAATCTTTGTTGTTCTCCTTGGGAGCGGCAGAGACTTGTAACCCACAAGTGATCATTTTCGATCCAACCAACCTAAAACCCTATCTTCCTCACCAAGTTGTCTTTCAAATAGTAGTGGCTTACACCATGAAATATTTTATGTAGATCATTTTCCGTACAATGATTGATTAGGGTGCCTCGACTTTCATGATGTCATTGGCATGTTGGAAGGCCATTGGCCATCCTGAGTTGTCTTCGTCGCCTACATTGCTTACAACTTTTGATGGTTGGTCATTTATACCACACAGAATAATTCCTTCCTTCCTCTTGCAGTTGGGAGGTAAACTTGTGTGTGTTGAATTTTAGGTAGTCCATGCACCTCTCGACTACAACCTATTGTTAGGAAGGAGTTGGAATTATGCAATGCATGTGGTGGTTTCTATAGTTTTCTGCATGAGGGACAGATTGTCTTGACCCTTCATTAAGGGCTTCCATGGTCCCGATGATCGATAATTCATAGCCTGGAACTATCAACTTAGGTGTTAGTTTGTTTCCATCGTTAATGGGAACCTTTGATTACTTGCTTCATTCCAGCAATGTGAGGCTTATATTGGTTGTTCTTGACCAACCGAGGGCTGCAATTTTGCAAGTATTATCATTTTGAATGAGCTACTTTAATGATATGTGGACTTTAACTTCCCCATTGACCTCTATGGAATGGATAGGGCATCATGGCATGGCCATGCCCTTATCTGTGGCTAAGGTTTTGTACAACATTGTCTAGGAGACTTTAACCAGCCCTGATCAAGCTCCCTTGCAGGAGTTAAATCCAGTTCTAGAGCCTATTTGGGCTCAAGATTCTCTTGCCACTCAAGATACTTTATAATTGGTATTGCCCTATGACGAGACGATTCTTGAGGAAATGACTAGTCCCAACAAACCTTGGGACGATGTACATCATAGATATTATTTCCTTCTCGATCTTAGGAGAATAGACGCAGAAGAATTCGTGTTTACCGTGAATGGAGATAGTCCTTTCCCTATCAATCCTTTCGCTATGCACATAATTTATTCTAAGGTTAATATGGAAACCATTTCTACAACGATTCCAATAGATATCTCCAAAACCCATGGCATCGTGGAGAATGTTTTTGTCGGAGTGGATTGCTCCCCTGAAGAGATTCGAACTTACACCGAGTTATTCAAAGAGTTCTGTGACGTTTTTTCCTGGTCATACAAGGAAATGCCAGGAATCGACCCACAAATTTTTGAGCATGAAATCATGAATTATCCTAATGCCAAACCAGTCTGACAGAATCTTCATCTAGTCAATCCTCGAAAAGAAGCAACAATCAAGGAAGCAGTAGAAAAAATGCTCAAAGCTTATTTTATCTACCCTGCATAATTGATGGAATGGGTGTCAAACCCGGTTCCTGTCAACAAGAAATAGGGCACGATTTGTGTTTGCATGGACTTCCGTGATTTGAATAAGGTTTGTCCGAAAGACAATTTCCCTACCCCATTCATCGATCATATTATCGATGAATGCACAGGATGCAAAGCCTTTTCGTTGATGGACAGTTTTTCGGGATACAATCAGATTCAAATCAAACCCAAGGACCAACATAAAATGGATTTTATTTGTCCTTGGGGTACCTTCGTGTATTGTAAGATTCCTTTTGTCCTGAAAAATGATGGAGCCACCTTTCAGTGGGCCATGTCGTTCCCTTTTCACAACCTCAAACACATTGTCGAGGCGTACCTTGATGATCTAGTATCACGTTCTCACAAGAGATCTGATCATCTCTCACATCTTCGACTAATATTTGAGATATTTTGCTACTATTGAATTTTCTTGAATCCTAACAAGTGCAGTTTCTGCTTGAAATCAAGTGATATTTTCAGTTTTATTGTATCGAAAATAGGGATCATGGTCAATCCTCTCAAGGTTGAGGCGATAGTTCAATTTCCTCCACCGTGCACGATACCCCAACTTTAGAGCTTACAGGGAAAGTGAATTTTCTTCGGTGTTTATTATCTAATTACGCCGAGATCACTAAAGGGTTTATGCGTCTTTTGAAAAAAGGGATCCCATTCTGTTGGGATGAAGCTGCTCAACACTCCTTGGAAGTGTTGAAACGTTCCCTGAGATCTTCCCCTTTGCTCTGGCCTCCTGACTATAACAGAGATGTCTTGTTTTATTAGGTTGCTGCGGAGTCGACCATAGACATGGTCTTGGTTCAAGAAGATGATATTCTCTAGGATAACGTTACATATTACCTTAGCCGAGGCCTAGTTGGACTGGAACTCAACTATTCTCATGTTGAGAAACTTTCCTTGGAAGTTGTTCATGTTGTCCAATGGTTTTGTCACTACATTTTGCTTCGCAAGACCACTGTCATTGTCATCTTCAACCCCTTCCCATATGTTTTAACACGATGGGTAATTGGAGGAAAGATTAGTAGATGGATAGTCATCTTACAAGAGTTTGACTTGGATTTCGTTTCCGTGAAATCCACAAATTCATTGGTCTTTGTCAAAATCATTTCAGAACTGTCGATTGAGTCTAGTGATATCATGCCCGAAGAATCACCTATTAATGGAGATATTTTTATAATTTCATATTCAGACCCTTGGTATGGAGATATACTTATGTATCTATAGACTTTGAATTTTCCCCGCTTCTGCTTCCATCATGAGCATTGACGAATTCGACATTAAGCATGAAACTATATTATACTCGATGACAATTTGTATCGTCGAGGAATAGATTGAATTATTTGGAGATGTCTTACCCATGAATAAGCATAGCTCGTTTTGAACAACTATACACTAGAGCATGTGGTGGTCATATGTCTGGGTTGGAAACAACCCAAAATATTCTAGGTGCAGGTTACTTCTGGACCTCATTTATCAAGGATTGTGTAGAAGCGGTCAAGAAGTGCCACCCATGCCAAATATTTTATCGGAAGATGTGGGCAAATCCTACTCCTATGTTTCCAGTCATTTTTGTTGGTCCTTTCACTAAGTGGGGAATTGATTTTACTACATTTCACCTGAATTCATCTAGGAGGCATTGTTACATCATCATAGCAGTAGAATACTTCACGAAGTGGTTCGAAGCTATGCCAACATTTAGCAATGATGGAAAAACATAAAAAAAAATCATCTTTAATTAGATAGTAGCAAGGTTTGGTATCCCGAAGGAGATTATCACCGACCATGGCAGTCACTTCCAAAATACAATGATGACTTAATTAACATCAAATCTTACGTTCAAGTAGCAACATTTGTCACCTTATTACTCGCAAGAGAATGGTCAGGTTGAAGCTATGAATAAGTCTCTCAAGACTATTCTTCAATGGATGATCAATTCTGCCAAGTCGAATTGGCATTTTATGTTATATTCAACGTTATGGGCCTATCAAACATATGTAAAGACTGCCACTGGTTTTTCACTTTTTCAACTTGTATATGGGCTAGAAGCAGTATTACCTATTGAGTGTCAGATTCCTTCTTTAAAATTGGCAGTGGAATTACTACCGAACACTTCATCACTTGAGGAATGTCTTCTATATCTTAAGCGGCTCAATGAGCAGTGTCATGATGTAGCCTTATCCAATGAGGCTCATAAGAAACGAGTCAAGTGTCAGTATGATTGGTCTATTTGTCCTTAGATTTTCTCTGAAAGAGATCTTGTCCTATTCTATGATCAAGACAAAGATCCCCTGGGGGAAAGCAAGTTCAAACCCATGTGTTTCAAACCGTTCATTGTGAAAGAGGTCTTCGAGAAGGGCTCTTACCATTTGGTTGATTTTGAGGGAAATGTCTTGGTGGATCCTAGAAATGGGCTCTACCTTGAGAAGTACTACTCTTAGGTTGGTCACCTGGGTGACTTATTATAGATATGTATAGCTTCTTATACATTTTTTTTCTTTTTTGTTTTGTGGAAGTGTAGTTATTTATGTCTTATTTTTCACTTTGGTATATTTCAAGTGAATTAGAGGTTTATTTTGGGTTCGCGGATGATGCTAACTGACACACTCGGAGGTTTGCTTCTGCAGCTTGGATGATTTTCACACCTAGAGGCCAGTTGCTATCGTCCAAAGGTATTTGTCTAGGCAACACTACAAACAATTTTGTCGAGTATAGTGCGGTGATAGAATTTATTCATGACGCTTTGTCACATGGAATTTCTCACCTCTGGGTCTACCTAGATGCTCATCTAGTTGTGTCCCAGTTAAATGGGGTTTACCACATTTATGATCCCACTTTGCACCGACGATTCCTTAGGGTACGTATCTTAGAATGATATTTCGATTACATTACGAATATCCATGTTCCTAGGAGATTTAATCATATAACAGATACTCTATCTAATCATGTTTTAGATTGGCATGTTTCTCACATATAAAATAAAATCACACACATACACATGTAAATACATGTGTAAAAATGTCATCCATAAGACAAGAAAGATGTAAATATATGTATATATATGTGTGTGTGTGTGTGTGTGTCCAAAAAATAGTGTTATGAGTACATAGGTGGCAATGAAAGCCTCAAAAGTGATCCATCCACATCATTGGGATGATGCCCTCAAAAAATACATATAGTACAAAAATTTCCCTTGGAACATCAATGGTATAGTGCTATCTAAGGAAGAGGCATATTGACCCTTCTATAATGTACAATGACATTCAAAAGACGTCGAAATAGTTGGACCCAACTCTAAGGCACCCCTACTACATGTGACTGCATAACAGGGGGGAGATCCTCGAGCTCATCCATAGGGACAACACAAGTGAGCGCAGTGAGGTTACGCTCCATGCATCACAAGACTCTGTTAGCCTCTCCGATTGGGGGTCCTCCTGCAGCTACTAGTCCTCCTGTTGTTGTTGGTCCTGTTGAGTCCTAGTGAAGTCTATTGGTCGAAAAGGCCCCACATATGTACATAACATATTCATGAGTCAGTACTCTATACACACATAAAAATGATATATATGAAAATTAAAAATTAAATAACTTTAAAATATATGTTACCTATCTCATCTCTCTCCTCGTAGGGACGCACATGTTTGTATGAGTCTCTAGTGAAGTTTATTCATGCATATGGGTAATCCTCGATCACTGGGATATGTCGTGCCCACCAGTCAAAAAAATTGTCATCGAAGGGATCGATAGTCCTCCCTCCACCCTGTCTAGGCAACAAAGTTTCCCACCTTCTCACTGCTGGGAAGGAGGATACATGCCCCTGTACTGTCTCTCTAGGACTGATACTAGGCACCCTCTCAAAGACAAAGGAGCACAAGATAGTACCAAACCTGAATTTCTTGTTGGTACACCACCAACACTCTGTAAGTTGTATATTCATGCATACAAGAATGGTAGTACTCCAGTAAAAAATGGTGGCCTCCAAGCACTAAATGGTACAATTCATATGTGCTTGAGAGGCCTAATGAAGGGTTGTGGATCTAGTAATCCGCCCTATCAAAAGTAATGTCACACATAAAGATAAGTCGGTGATCTTGTGTATTGGAACCTAAGAACCTACCTTCTCAATGTCAGCCTCACAATACATCCTAATGTGGTCCTCAATGTTGAATGCCCTTGGAGGAAAGGTCCTCAAGTTGATTGGTTCCCCTCTTCTCGAGAGGCCAGTCATAAAGTAGATATCCTTTGTGGTTGGGGTCAATGATTGACCCTCTAGCATGAACGCCTTAGCATTAGGATGCCAATGCTCCATAAGAGAATTGAGCAGCCTTGGTTGTGCCCTCATAAATGGACATTGGAAGAAATTCCATAACCCACATTATTTAAGTGCAGCAATGGCCACAGGGTCCTCCTCGACCAAGACATCAAACTCCTCATGCTCTCTCTCTCCAGTGAACATACATCCTGTTACATGGAAAAAATAGAGAGGATTTAATGCTTTCTTTTTATTTTTCCAAAGTACAAGAGGGTGTACGTGGGCTTCTTTTTACACAGTCATGTATGTACGTGGGATGTTTAGTATTTCTCCTAAGTACATACGCGGTCTAGCCTTGGATAGCTCGTGTAGACACAGGGATGCACTTTTTACAAGAGCGTGCCCCCTCCAAACACAAAAATAAAATTTAAAGGAAGAATTGAATCGCAAGTGTGGGTATTTTGTACTTACTTGGTCCAAACAGAAGGTCATTTTGTCCACTCAAGCTCCTAGAATCCACTCTTTTAGCTAAGGGTTTTTTTTACCTTTTGGTTGATTTTCAAATTGCAATGGTAAAAATCAGTTGTCCACTTCTATTTAAAGACTTTTTTTGGCCCTTTTTTCCCCTTTTTGGCCCCTTTGTATTTTTTTCCTGGCTTGGTGATCACTCGATTTCACTTCTGATTTTTCTATTGGTCATTTTGGTACTCTTTTTCTTTCGGTTTGGTGATTTTTTTGGATTGGTCACAATTTTTTGGTATCCTTTGGTAAAGGTCATTTTTTCCAAATTTTTGCATATAAGTTAGGATTTCATCCCCACTTTCAGCATCTCATTGTCTTTTTATCTTTGCCATAGGATCAACCCCACCAAATTTTGACACAGAACCTTCATTGTTGCTTTAGAAGTGTCATAATTAGGTGGTAGATCCTACCTTTACATGTATGCCCTAGGTAGATTATTTGTTGCATTTTTGGCATCTATGCTGTCGGTTATGACTATAGGCTTGGGAGTCCTCGCCATTCCTGACATGATTACATAATGAAGCCTCATTCTTTTGTTCATCATCGTCCTAGGCCTTACCCTCGGGAATCCCTAATGAGCATTCTTTGTTGTCTTTCAAGATCATTTTGAAATTGGAAAGAAACATCCAACGAGACTATATTTATTCATTTCAATCTCGTCTGGATTAACTAAAAAAATTAGCACCTTAGAGTCTTCTTTAAGCCCTTTTCAGAATCTCCAAAAATGAAAAGATTGTCAAGAGATCTTGTTGTCCTTCACGCTCGCCAAACTCAAATTTGAAGGAACATATGTCCAGCGGTATTTTACCCCTTTCCAGTCCAGATGGATAATTTTATGAATAAAGGTATGCTCTAGGAACTTTGGCACACTAGAAGAGTATTCTCAGGCATAAGTTTAAGCCTTTTTCGGGACTAAGAGACTAAATCTTTGAAAAAGGAACATTCTCCTTGGTTTTTTTTTATCACCTTTTTTAGGCCTTGGAAATTACTTATGAAAAAGGAACCCCCTCGGAGTCCATAGTTAAGCTCTTTTCAAACACCCTAAAATTGGAAAGATCCTCGAGTGACCTTGTTCATTCACACTCGTTAAATTTGGTCCAGAATAACATCTATTGGCATGAGTTTAACCCTTTTTATAGCTAGTAGATTATACCGGAAAAAAGGTACGCCTTAGGAGATTCGTCTCTCCAAGAGAGTTCTCCTCAGTTACTTTTATACTTTTTCAATCTAAGGAGACAAAACTCAAAAAAAGGTTGTGAGTCCATAGTTAAGCTCTTTTCAGACTCCTTAAAATTGAAAATATTGTCGAGTGATCTTGTGATTTAGATTTTATAAGAAGAAAAAAATGAATGCAGATTATTAACATCTTCTTAACAAAGAATAATAGAGATACAGTAAAATTGGTTTTCTATTCAATAATGAAATAAGCTAAAACTGTAAAATGCAGCGGAAACAAGCTTGCTGGAATGGTGGTTGCTTATCTTTGAGAATAGATGTAACGGATGTGCTCATTCAAAAGAAGATGATTACAATGAGGCTCTGAAGGCCTTTTTACCATAATCAAGAATTCCCAAAACTCTAGACATCCAAAAACCTAACCCAAGGAGATGAAGCACCAAAAGTCATGTGGGCCCCATTTGGGTAAGCTTGTACATCAACTTCCCAGGGTCGTAACTTTTGCATACGATCTCCGTTTTAGGCGTATGATAGCCTGTTGGAAAGGTATCATAGAGGAGATTTATTTTAGGCCCAATATAGAAGGAACTTGGATATTTCAAATCTATTTTCCCCAAAAAAACATTTTTTAGGGCCTCAAAACGACTCTGGAAGTGAAAACTGCTAAAAATAGTAAATTACCAAACTTGCCAGAAATTTTTTTGAGCCAATTGGAAAAGGTGGGTGGAAACATATATCCACCTGGATCAATCCTACCTCCTTAGGAAGAAATGGTATCCATTACGTTGAGGTCCCCCATCAGATGAGGAAATTTCTGCTGAATTTGGCCCTGGGTGAGTCACTTGCCTAGGTGCAAGAGTTGCCCTGCTTTGACGACTCGATAAAGATGGATCCTTTGGTGTTGATTTCCCTTGATATGTGTTTCCAAAATATGATCATTAGATGTTTGATGTGTGTAGTCAGATTTGAGCTCTATTGGTTTCAGTTGTTCTACTACTTCTGAGGTGTCCAATAATGGTGGGAAATAAGGGAGAAGGAGATCTACATTGAACACTGGGTGCAAGCCAAGGAAAGGAGGAATGTTGAGCTAAAAAGAAATTTCCCCACAACCTTGGTGATGGTGTACGGGCCATAACGCAGTGGGAGAATATTCTGATGGGGTCCTGTAAGGCGTTCTTTTTGCAAGTGAAACCAAACTTTGTCTCCCACCTGAAACTTATGTGGCACCCGATGTTGATCATGGTGTTTTTTGTACTTGTCATTGGACTTATGTAGGATATACTGAACCTGTTTATGGATGTGTTGAATCCACTCAATGAACCAGGTGGCTTTGTCATCTTTAGTTGGATCAGGAGATGAGTCGGTCAAGGTGACCACACGGGGAAGTGCAACATCTATGGGACCCAATGGTTGGAATCCCAATACCACTTGAAAGGGGCTGTGGTCAGTTGAGCTATGAAAGGATCTGTTGTAGCTATGTTGGAAATAGGGAAGGCTCTCATCCCATGTGCAATGGTTCTTTGAATTATACATGTGAAGGATATGCACAATCATTCGATTTACGACCTCGGTTTGGCCATCTGTCTAAGGGTGGAAGGTCGTGGATTTGGTGAGCTTGGTGTCCAGCAGTGACTAGAGGCTCGACCAGAATGTGTTGAGAAATAGACTGTCCTGATCTGAGAAAATGGTTTGTGGGAGCCCAAAATGTACCCAAACTCATTCAAAGAAGAGATTGGCAGTGGCCTCTACTATGATGCTCTTATTGCAAGCAACTAGAATCACCATCTTAGAAAATAAATCAACAACCACAAAAACACAGTCATTTCCCCACTTGGTGGATGAGAGGCCCGACATGTAGTCCATTGAGATGGATTCCCATGGCCTGTCAAGAGTAGGAAGAGGGTTGTACAGGACCTATTTCTTAGTGGTCGGTTTGGCAATAACGCAGGCATTGCAGGACCTGATATACTTGCTGACCTCCTGTCGAAGTTTCGGCCAGTAGAAATGTTTTCGTCACATCACCACTGTCTTTTCAATGCTGAAGTGTCCTGCCACCCGACTATAGTGGGCTTCCTAGATCATATTCGCTCTCTCACTTGATGTAACAAAGATATGGCCCAAACGACACAACAACCCATCCTGAAGATGGAAATTATCGACAACTACATTTGCACCCAACATTTGGAAGCTGGTGGCGAAGTCTGGTTCTGTCTCATAGAGTTAGGGCCATCCAGAGGTCTCATGGTCGCAAGATTCTAGAACCATGGTGAGTGTCATGACTAACGGTCTACTGAGGAAATTAGCGACGCAATTGGTGCTTCTTCTTTTATACTTGATGTTGAGGTGGAATTGTTGCAAGTATGTGGACCACTTTTGATGGCGGTCATTGTGCAATTTTCCTTGTGTCTGCATGAAATGCAGTGGCTTATGATCAATGTGGATGACTGTCTCCTTCCCTAGAATGTCTCCATTGGTGGCAGGCTTTCACAATGGAGTACATTTCTTTTTCATAAGTAGGGTACTTATGGACAACATCGGATAGTGTCTCACTATGATAGGCCACAGGGTGGTCGTGTTGACTAAGAACGATAACCACAACATAGTCTGAAGCATATGTCTCAATATCAAAGGGTTGTTGTAGGTATGGTAGTGAAAGTACTGGGGATGAGCACAAGAATTGCTTCAAATCATCGAACGTTTTTTGTTGGGACCGACCCCATGCAAATTTCTCCTTACCACCACCCCTGGTTATTTGGCTGAGGGCCCATGCAATATGGGATAATCCCAACATGAGCCTGTGGTATAAATTGGAAAGGCCTAAGAAGCTCCGAAGCTCAGTGAGTGTGGTCGAGGCTGGCCAGTCATGGATGACTTTGATCTTGGCTGGATCCACATCTATGCCATGTTGATCAATGATGTAGCCCAGGTAATGGACCCTATCCATGTCGAAGGAGAATTTTTCCAAGTTGGTGTATAACTTGTGTTGTCATAGGGTGTGTAGAACCTGTTGAATCTTCTACAAGTGTTCGGCCCAAGTCTTGTTGAAAATTAGAATTTCATCTAGATACACCACTACAAAATTATTGGTTAATGGTCACAGGGTATCGTCCATCATCCTCATGAAAATGGATGGAGCATTTGTCAAACCAAAGGGCATGACCAACCATTCAAAAAGGCCTTCCTTTGACTTGAAGGTGGTGTTCCATACATCTCTCTGTTCTATCGGGACCTGGTGGTAGCCAGAATTTAAATCAATATTACTGAATTATTTGGCCCCCGTGAGTTGATCAAGGAGGTTGTTGATTCTAGAAATCGGGTACCAGTTTCTAACTGTGATTTTATTCAGAGCCCCGTAATCAATGCAAAGTCGCTAGGTTCCATCTTTCTTTTGTAGCAGCATGATTGTTCTCCTTCGAGGTGATGATATGGGGTGTATGTGCCCATTGTGGAGCAGTTCTTGGATTTTTCGCTTGATCTCATCATTATCTAACAGAGAGCTTCGATAGACTGGCCCATTGGGTAGCGGTGCGTCGGGGGTTAGATCGATGGGGTGCTTGACCTGACAGTGCAGAAGTATATTAGTAGGTGAGGAGAAGATATCTGAGTACTCTTCCATGACCTTATCTACTTTCTTTTGCTGTGTGGAGAAGTTTATTGCAGAGACCCTGGATGTGGTAGTGATCTTTTGCTTATTCTGAGAAAGAATCACAAAGAAGACAAACTTCTCCATCTGAGAGATGACCTTACTACATTTCTTAGTAGAGATCAAGGAAATATCACTAGGTGGGACTGCCTCGGGTATCTTGTACAATTTCCTGTTCAAAGTAATAATAACACTACGAGGCCTATACTCATATACAACATGACGTTTCCATAAATAAGGTTGGCCCGAAAGAACATCACAAACTTCGAGAGGATAAACATCACACAATACCTCATCTTTGAAGGCTTTATGCCTTACGCCAGTCATCACTGTTGGCTGATGCGGAGATTGCTTCCTTGGTGGAGCCATCCAATGGTGTAGGGTTGTGGGTGCGGTGTTGTCGACAGGGCCAACCACTTGACAACCTCTACTGAGATGAGGTTCTTTTGGCTACCGCTATCAACGATGAAGTGTAGCAAGGTTCCTTTTACCCACATATGTGAATGGAAGAGGCGCTCTCCTTCTTCTAGCTCATATGGTTCACCATGATGGAGCTTGGTGGTAGAAATGGTGGCACTGGGTTTCACGTCAATGATCCATATTCCCATTTTTGGTTTTGGCTCAGAGTCAGAATCCGCATCTGATTTAGACACTTTCACTTCGGCCACCAGTGACTTCTTTGAGTGACAATCAGAAGTGTTATGCCAAGGGCTCTTATGGAAGTCGCACTACTTTCCGGTATCTTTCTTTGTCTTTATGACGTCCTTCATTGCTTGTGGCTTGGACTGGGTGCCCTGATACTGTCCATATTTTCTCTTTCCTTTGTTCTGTGGGTTGGGGCCTCCCTTTCCTGGATTTTGTTGTGAGGGGTTTCCAGACCCAAATTGCCACGTCTTTTATTTGATCTTCTGCTCGATTTTGATGGCATATCGGTCGGCCATGCCCAAGGATGAGATGTCTAGAAATTCCATTTCGGTATGGATGTATCTATGCAGAGCAACGCGATAATTGAGCACCATATGTTGCTCTGAATATTTGACACCTAACTTGGTGTGCAAGGTATGGAAGATATTTGTGAAATCTGGAACTGCCTGGTCTCTTTCTTCCCGCAGTGTGGTCCATTTAGTATACAAGTCGTCATAACTTCTGACAAGGTAGTATTGTTCCTTAATAGCATCCTTGAAGGTTTCCCAGGTGGTTATGAATGTAAATAATGAGGTTTCCTCTGTTTCCTTTTTCTCACAGAAATTTTCCCACCAATCTTTGATGGGGAACGACTTTGAGGAGCACAAAAGTAATATTTTCTCCATTTGAAAAGTTATATACAGAAAAATACCCTTTTGGTAGATTCAACCACTTGTCTATAGAATACGTGTCTATCTGTCCTTCCAATATAGGAATATCAAAGTTTATTTGTACCTTTAAGGGGGCAGCGCCTCTACTCAAAAAAGATGCATCGCATGTTGGTAGTCGTCGAAGGATTTGCGTGAAACTATCCACGATCTCGTTCCACTATTGCGTGAGGTCTTCATCAATCAACAGTTTGAAAGGATCTCATATCCCGTAACATTTATTTTCTTCTTCCATGAGAGGTCACTTGGGCATGCAAGAGATTTTTTCCTCAAGAGAAACAAGCTCAATACCCAACTCTCTGTACTCCGACCTCATTGGGGACATGCATTAAGATGACAAGGAGCAGACCACTCTAATACCACTGATCTGGATTTTATGAGAAGAAAAAAATGAATACAGATTATTAACAGGTGATTAACACAGAATAATAGTAATACAGTAAAACTGGTTTTCTATTCAATAATGAAATAACCTGAAACTGTAAAATGCAGTGGAAACAAGCTTGTTGGAATGGTGACGTCTTATCTCTGAGAAGAGATGTGACAGTTGCGCTCATTCACAAGAAAATGATTACAATGAAGCTCTGAAGGAATTTTTACCATAATTAGGAATTCCAAAAACCCTAGACATCCAAAAACTTAACCCTACGAGATGAAGTGCCAAAAGTCATGTGGGCCCCGTTTGGGTAAGTTTGTACATCAACTTCCTGGGGTCATAACTTTTGCATAGGATATTTGTTTTAGGCGTATGATAGACCGTTGGAAAGGTATCATCGAGGAGATTCATTTTAGGCACAATATTGTAGGAATATCCATATTGCAAACCTATTTTTCCAAAAAACATCGTTTAGGGCCTCAAAACGGCTCTGGAAGTGAAAACGACTAAAAATAGTAAATTACCAAACTTGCCAAAAAACTGTTTTGAGCCAGTTGGAAAATATGGGTGGCCATCGATATCCACTTGGATCATATTTTGTTTCTCAAACTCATTAAAATGACTTTGAATAGATGTCTTTTCGGTGCAAGTTTAACCCTTTTTTGAACTGACTAGACTAACTCCGCAAAAGGTACTCCCTGGAGTCTTCTTTTGTATTTTTTCAGACTCTCTAAACATGAAAAAACTATTGATCTTACCTTTTCTTGGCTCCTAAAAATTACATAGAAGGGGTCTCTCTATGTCATGCTTAATCGCATTGCAAGTCTCATCTTTACGTCTTTGGCCTAATGTCAGCTCCATGTTTTGCTCAACTGAACCTTTGAAGCATTCCTTATATGGAAGCCTTGAAGTACTTCTTGCCTCCACAATCTGACACCTTGACCCATGCAGGAATTTTCCTTGAGCATCCTTATCCTTCACATGTCTCCTTTCCCTAAGAATCAGTATGTTCCATGCACTTGGAACTAGTTTTCTTGCTTGCGACACTCGTTCCTCCTTTGTAAAGTAGAATTATTTTATTATTTTTCATTATCTTTAAAAATTGAAAAAAGACAAAAAATTTAAATATTCCAAAAAGAGGGGACCGGAAATATACATTATTTTTTCGGCAACAAAGATAGTCGCCTTTGGAAAAATCACATTCTTTTGTTTGTTCATCAAGCATTGGGATCTATTATAACCTTAGGAAGTTGTTCTCGCAACATATATTTGTGCCCTCCTCTGTTTGGTTACTCTTCCAAACATATGGAGAGTTTGTGTTTCCTCATGCATCAAAAACTTATGTCAATGTCGTGCTACCCGAGTCTAATCATATTTCGTTCTTTTGTCCAAGGGAAGTTTTACCCAACCCAAGTCGGTCTTTTTGCAGTTTTTCTCTTGAATTTAATGAGTCAACCATCCAAAGAGTCCAGTCAAGTCTAGATTCGAAATCAATGAATTTATCTGCCTGATCATCGAGATCCTTCAATCTTATCCCGACATATTGTTGAATACCTGGGGGTAGTGAGTTATACAGTCCCATTGTACTCCTAACTGATTTTTAAAGATATTGAAGTTATTGCTTGAGCTATGAAGAATTCATCTTCAGTTGCATGCATCACTAGCTTATTGAAGATGCATACTATACTTGTATATCTTCGACTGATTTTGAGATGTAGATATGTTTTTTATTGCTCGCAGATACACTTTGTATAGTTATATGACATGGATCTGTGGTGTATTTGATTAGCAACCATGATTCAATTCATCCCGATCATGGGTATTCCTTCCTCACAAAGGCAATTCTTTTTTTGGACGTGGCACCTACTGAACTCTGGTCTCGGGCTCACTCGATTTTCTGCATTGGTCATGATGTTGTAATTTATTTCAGCCATCAGTTGCTATTATGACCTCATACATTAGGGGGAATTTTTTATAGCCCTAAAATTCCCTACTCATTCCTACATGGCATTGTCCCTCTTACTTGCATAATTTTCCAAATCACTGTTGAGAATCTCTACTTAAAAAAACAATTTTTAGAGCATGTATGTGCCCTGCACCACTACAGCGAACATACATATGATTTTTTCATTCTATGCATCCGACATACATATTCTTTTTTCACAATATACGACCCACATATACCTCCAAAAGTTGCAAAAATTAAAAATTTGTAAGGAATTTGATGGAATTCATGGGATATTGAAGGTTTCCCAACCAATTCACCTACTATAGCTCGTCCCCCAATCGAATAACGATCCTTTTGTCATATAAAAGGAGGTGTTGGGGTCTCATTTCAAAACTAAGCATAAGAACAATGAAACTATGCCCAATTTCATGTCCCTTCCTTTCCCAAGCATTTGCTACCTTTTGTGAGCTACTTCCTCAGCATTCCCTCTTCAGCCCCTTTTCTTCCATCCAATCCATTCCCTTCCCTCGAGATGATTAGTATATTGAGAGAAGAGGCCTATTGAAGGTGCACTTGGAGCATTGTAAAGAGGATCCCGTACCAGGTTCACGGAACGATAGCCGACAAGGATTGTAAGTTTCATTTTTTGTTTAATGAATAAAATAATCTCTTTTCACTGTCCCAAATGATGATGTTTTGTGTATTTATCTTTAATTTATACATAACATTTGATATCTAACCCTAATTTATGAATATAATTAACATGCTTGTAGCCCTTGTTTGCCTAGTATTGGATGCAAGTCAACTTTCAGAGGAGAGTAGCAATCTTTGGAACTACATAGCTTGAGGAGATCATCACCAGATGTGGGACAAAAGGTACAGTTATTGATCCTCTCTTCTACTTATTTTTGTTCATTTATTGTGGTATGTCTGGGGTAGAGTAGAAACTAGATTGGATTCTAGATGGTCATTTTCTCAGTCTATATCTTAAACCCTATTATAGTTATAAGGGGATTTTCCTGCTAGCAGGTATTAATGATTATGTAGGGTGAGTGAAGACTATATGTACACCCTTTAATTTGGGCAACATTCATCTATTGTTATCTTTGTTGCATGAGGACATGCAATGATTTTAGTGGGGGGGAGATGTTGGGCCTAAAAAATGACACATTTTATGATGCCATTTAACCATGTTTCTCTCACTTTACTCTTTCATTCTCATACCTTTCATCACTCATATTCCCACATTTGTTCGTTTCTACCGTATATGAGCTTCACATGATATATGTACACTAAAATGGTTGATTTCCCATGTTTTGATGATTACTTAGGGTAGATATTGTGGTTTCCTAATTTGTTTGTGAAGTTAAGCAACTAACTACTGGAATTTAGAATCCTCGTAAATCATATGAGTTTCCATATTTCGGGACTCTCTATTCCAGTAATTGTCAAGGACCCTCTATTCCATTAATTCACCTGTTAACTGTCGGGGATCCTTTGTTCTGGCAATTCACCAATTATTTTCCAAAAAGTATTTCGATCGAGTTTTTGTTCATATCCATGTATTTGGAACATGTATCTGATGAAATATGATGTTGTTATCCTCTGCAAACAAACTTATATTAAATACAATATTTGAAGATGACGAGGTTCACATGTTTATAAAAGTAAGATTTGTTGGTTGTAGATCCACTTGTTTAGGAATTGGTATTATCTTGTTGTAATTTTTTCCTCTTATGAATATTGACCTAAATGTATAAATATGAGAGGATGTCATTCATCTATAAAGTTAAGTTAAGTGAAGAGAGAATTATACATTTTGAGGAGCATGTTCAAGATCATTGTAATCATTGTAAACTTTTGATGTTGCAATAAAGAATCGTTGGTGCACATTAACAGTTCTATGTTGTAGTATCTCTTGATGGTGTGTGCCAAGAGAGGAAGGGCCCCCTCTCTTTGGTATACACTGCCCAAATAGTTTCCTTTTAGTATTTGATGTTAACATAACAATTTTTTATTTCATTTACTCTTCATTTCTTTTTGCAATTTCATTTATGTCAAGTGTGTACAAGGGTAAATTGAATTGGATGAAAATCTTTAAGGTGTTGACAATTGTTGTGAAAAATATGGTAGAATATAGGCAATGTGATTGTGAGACATGTAAAAGGTGAATTCATGTTCAATTTAACACTTCAAGGTGTGCTTTCAATTGGATTGATTGTGTGATTATATTTA
>SNQJ01S0107008.1:28471-48358 GCA_010110895.2 Picea sitchensis | reverse complement strand
GAGAGAGAGAGAGAGAGAGAGAGAGAGATACTAGTGGCCACCCACTTGTTCCATTAATTTAGAATGGTTCCACATCTTGGTAGTTTTTCTATAGTTTTTCGGGTCCCAAAATTTCGAGGTAGTTTTGAGGCTCTAAATGACTCTTTTTTGATGCGGCATTTCCCAATAGATTCTGAAGGAATGTATTGTCTTGTTTAGAATGTGTAATTCTCGTCTAGACCTTTCCGACGAGCTATTGAACACCCCATATGGAGATCGTATGCAAAAATAACATCCCCAATAAGTTGATGTATCAAATAACCACATTGGGCCCCTTAAACATTTTATCCTTTCATATTATAGGGTTAGTTTTATGGATGTTTAGGATTTTCTCATTGATGATTTATGTTAAAAATTCCCTTTAGGCCTCTTTTTAATCAACTTCTTGTGAATGAGCATAGTCGTCACATCTTTATCTTCAGAGATAAGTTGCCACCATTTTAGCTAGCTTGTGTGCTTTGCATTTTTACATTCTTTTCCATTATATATAGTCATTAATAGAATCTAATTTTAACTATATTAGTGTATTTCTTACAATATATCTATCTGTTTCCTTGTTATATCTCTTCCTTCATTTTGTTGTCAAAATAATCTGGATCAATGGTATCAAAGCAATCAATGGTATTAGTGCATGTCCCCAATGAGGTCAAGGTATAGAGATTTGGGTCTCAAGTTAGTTTCTCTTGAGGAAAACCGCTCTATCTAGCCCGAGCTCCCCCCCCATGGTAGATGAAAAGAGAGACGACATAGAAAGATATCTCATAAAATTGTTGCTCAAGGAATCCCTCACACAGCAAAATAATGATATGGTGGATAATTTATCCCAGATCCTTCGAAGACTGTCAACAATGATGATGACACCTTCAATCAACAACCACTTTGGAGGTGAGAAACCCTTCAAGGTACAATTTAAATTTTATATTCCTTTATTTGAACGCCAGATAGAAGTTGATGCTTTGGAAAAATGGTTAATTCTACTAGAAGGTTATTTCTTTGTCCAAAATTTTTCCAACAGTGAAAAAATCACCTTTGTGCTCCTTAAATCTCTTCCCCAAGTCAGATATTGGTGGGTGTAACATCCCTACTATAATCAATGGTTTAGTTAATGTTTAATGTAGATGTAATGTGTGGCTACAATCAAATGATGCATATGTGAAATGCATTTTTGAATGTTAATAATAAAAATGTGATGTTAGATACTAAAGGGACATGGATAGAGATGAGGGATGAATTACTTCACAAGAGAGGGGATGGTCTAAGAGAATGTCTAAGAGAGGGGTCCAAGGGGGAATTTCCCATGTCTATTAATTCCATCCACATTCCTAAATTTTATAATGACTATGTATTAAACTCTATCTTTTGATTAAGTTCTCCCAAATCCAATCATTGCATGAATATAAGAGGGTGGGTGTGATACGTTGCATCCCATAGTTATTGGAAGCATGGGGGATGACTACAATCAGTTTTGGGAAGTGTCCCAGTCAAGAAAACAAGACAAAGGAGAGGGAATTTGCATGGGAAACTACAACAATTTTTGGGTAGTCAATGTTTTTGTATGAGCTGCAATGAGAGAGAGAAATAAAGAGAGCTTGGAGTTGAAACATCGATAGAGGGTGAATCATGGAGCATGATGGAGTGTATTTGGAGTTGAATACTGAATATCTAGGTTGTTAGGCATGAATAGTGATTTTTTGAGTGAGTTTCACTATAACATCAAGTGTTTGTTGTTGTTTGTTGGTATTTTTTGTGGTAGGAATATCCCTTGAGTTCCCAACTGGGATATTCCTAGTTACATGTGCTATAAATACCTTGATAAATGAATGGTATTCCCAAGGGACTAAGCTAAGTGAATGGGTACATTCCTTGGGTTGGGAAGGTCAAGAGGAAGAGAGATGGTGGAAAACCAAGATAGTTGTAGGAGAATATTTGTGGGTTGTGGTATTTTTGAGCTATAAGTGAACAGTGAGAGAACAAACTCTTTTGTGCATTTATAGCCTCATCTCAAGGGTGAATTATTGTTGAGATTTGGAATTAAAAAATTATGGTTGGGTGGAACATCCCTCACAAGCATCTAGTTGCATAACTAATTTGAAAGATACATTTTCTATCTATTTTTTGTCTTGTATGTATGAGTTAAATTGTTGATCATGAACTATGTGTATTTGAGAATAATTTATATCCTTCTATGTTGGTTTATTAGCTACATTTCCTGTCCATTTTAGCATGTTGTAGATGCATATAATTTATGGTAATAGAAAATAGTTAAATATGTATGTAAATCGTAGTTGCAAGCTACATGAAATCAATTAGTTAGCTGTAAAGTGTTAATTTTATGAGTATTCTACACTGTATTGTTCCTCAGCTAAGCTGGGGGATGTTACATTATGGTATCATAAAATATGATTCAAACATCAGGATTGTATGAACCAAGAACCATAGCGAATTGATGTAAATAGTTGTTGTAGACTTCGATCTGTGTGAATTTGGTGAAAACAAAGAAGTTGGAGAAAAATCCCAAAATTCATGGGTAAATTTCGAGTTTGAATGCCTCATTACAATCGAAGAGATGTTACAAGGGGTTAATATGCAAGTTGAAGAGATAAATTTGACCTAGAAGGTCGAAAAAGTTTCATTCTAATTTCTTCATTAGGAAATTCATTTCTTTCTTCTCGATCTCCCATGATTAGGGTTTCACTTTTTTTTTATTTTGATCCTTGACCAACTTCATGAAGTTGAAGTTTCTCTCTTTTCATTTTTATTAGTGGACCTTTATAAGGTTTTATTCTTGGATTTATAACTGTCTTCTCTAGCACAAGGCTATTTCTCTTTCTTCTTCTGAAGCAAGGGTTTCCAAATATCTTTCAAGCTCTTCTAATCTATTTGTTGTCGTTAACACCAAATCATACAATTGATGCAGTGTACTTCTTTGATTTCTATGTCCCACTTGTTACTGAGGTTGATTCGGTTATGTTTGAGTCATTAAAATACCGATATGTGAAACCAACCTTTTGTTCTCCCCAATGAAGTCACCAAAAATGATGACATTCACATTGCTCAAAATCTTAACAACAACTTTACAAGGATAAAATCACCCTACATTTTTAAAGAGGAGGTTCTCCTTTGTTATTGCTAAAATGAATTATGAAAAAACATTTTAATATAAAAAGTAGAATTACAAAAGAAAGGTTCCTGAGAAAAGGACCAAGAAACTTTTCACAATAGAAATATGATATCTTTACAGTATTATACATGAATTTAATTGTTTTAAATGGATTGTTGAAGGAAAATCCTCTTCTTTTCTCTGAAATTCACTAAGACCTAAAACTTTTGCACTAAAAGTACATATATCTCATTTATTAAATTCTTCATCATTTTCGTGGTTTCCTTGAAGATACTACCTAAAGTGTGTCATTCTCGAGCCTAAAGAGACAAAACTGGTTTCCAACTCCCAAGTTTAAATAATCAAGGACATTCTCTTTTGGATGTTGTCATCGACATATCTCTTGATAGGAACTAGAAAACTTAATGTCCCTTTTAATATTGAGCATGATTATGTTCTTCCTTCCAGAGTCTTCAAAGGATATATGGTGGAAATAGGAATAGAAAACAATGGCGAGGGGATCACAACACTTTCCAATTCTCTTACTGTCTTTCTTAGAATTGCATTTTCATTTTCTATATCTCTGATTGAAATCTTTAAATCTTCTCATGTGGCCTCATGGAATTCCAATAATTTAGAGGGTGGAACCCCTTGTAATTCAAATTATAAATTCCATTTCTTTTGAATTTTCTTATTTTTTGAATTAATATTTTCAATGATAACTTTCTTGAGATTTTATTGACGTAGCATAATGCAAGGTAAGGGACTCTTCTTCAAACATAATTTTCTCTTAGGTAGCCAATTCTTTTGCAATTGTTCTACTTTCTTGGAGTTTCTTCTCTTCTCCTACAATTTCCATTTCTTCAACATTTATATTGAGTTCCATATTGTAACACCCCAGGTTTTGAACCCCCATTTTAAATAATGTATTGTTATAATCCTGAGAGGCCAAAGTGCCTAAGATTTTTTTTTTTTTATCATTATTAATAATAAATACATCGTTGGCTGCTAGACAAACAAGGACTAGAGTTATAGGGGGCTATGATTCCACAAGAGAGGGG
Source organism: Picea sitchensis (assembly GCA_010110895.2). Taxonomy (NCBI): domain Eukaryota; kingdom Viridiplantae; phylum Streptophyta; class Pinopsida; order Pinales; family Pinaceae; genus Picea; species Picea sitchensis. The sequence continues at coordinate 44,158 of SNQJ01S0107008.1, read as the reverse complement.
GATTGAGGGGTTAAATGTTTATTTCCTATTTTTAATTATATTTTTTTCTAAAGGAGTGGATCATTTACATGAGCTTCTTGGGGGAGGCCAGGAGGTTTTTGATTCTTGATTCCCCACAAAAATACTTAAACCTGTCTTTGATCTGATTGGTGGGTTGGCTCATTCACTCCTTCACTTATTCTTTCATTCCATTCTTTCCCTCACACATTCGTTCACTCAATTACTCACTCGTTCATTCATCCTATCCTTACCTATCACTCGTTGATCCATCCTCATCCGCGTCTTGGCTTGGGAAAGGAAAACAAACTACTGAAGAGCAGCCATGGTACCCTTGGCTGTAGAGGTCGCTGGTGTAATCCAGCCATGACTTGAGACCCACATGTCTGAGATGTGTTGGCCTATGTCCATCTATGTTCACAGTTACGAGTCTTGAGAGTTCCAACATGGAGATTCTGGACCAGTTGCACTGGAGACCTGGAAGGAGAAGGACTGCCTGAGGGACTGTGTGGCAGAGAAGGGTGGAGGTCCATTCTCTTGGGTGGTGCAGGCTTGGTAGAAGAGACCTGGGTACTTGGATTGCTGTGAGTGTTGGGAAAGCCTATGAGAGCTTGAGTGTTGACTGGTGTGGTAAGCCAAGTAACACTCTGGAACCATCCTTTTGGATTCATAGCCCTGGCTCGGGGGTGACACTGCTGTTGAGATTTGGAGAAATAGTGTCTATGGTTGGGTGGAACGTCCTTGGTATGAAGCCAGCTGGTTTCATATTTTATAAATACAAGTGCTCTCTGTTATGGTATTATTTATCTGTATATGAATGTATTCTTCTATGTATTTATTTATCATTTAATTGAATCTTAGAATATGAAGCTTGTTGGTTATTGTTGTGCATGTCGTAGATATTTTCTTTTATGCGTCCTTATTAATTTAAAAAGGTATCTGTAAGAGAAATACATCCAAGGGTGGGCTTGAAGGTAACATACCTCACCCTGTGGGTGGCGGGTTGAAACACCGAGTTGGTATGGGACGATTTTTTTGGTCAGAGTCTCTTGGTTTAGATCGAATTATAACAATGAAGTTGAAAATCTCAGGATGAATGGTGTTGCAGAATCTACGCAAGAGATAGAACGTCAGAGATCCTTTGTAAGGGTTCGAAGGATCGTGACCATCCCTTTCGAGTTTAGGAGAGATCGCCACTGTGGGATCAAGAGAGATCCAGGATCGTTGGATTGGAGGGAAGGTGAACAAGGGTCATCTGGTGAAGGCCAGGCAAGGATTGAGTCACAACCGTCAAATCTCATTGGAGAGAAATTGACAGTGGGGAGGCATTGTGGAGATCAAGAAGAAAATTATTTTTTTGCAAGTTGTGAGCCTACAATCGCTCAAGATCATTGATCTCACTAGATCAACAGATCAGTGGTGGATATCAATCCCACTATAGATGAGCATATTTTCTTTGTGGAAATCGGCAAGGAAATTAAAGAGTGAGCGAGTTGAGTCTCCACAATCACTCGTGGCCATTGATATTCAAGAAGAGAACATGTGTCAAGGGATCTCGTACTTTAGGAGGAAGCAAGAAGAAGATGAGTGAGTAAAGGAATCCCAAATTTCAAATCTCCTAAAATTCAGAGTAGATCCAGACCGTTGATCGAAGTGGGAACGTGGTAGGAAATCCTGCACTCTGGTGGATAACCACTTCAGAAGAAATACCGATGAAAAAATATAGAACTCCTAAAGACTTGAAGCCTGTATTTCATGTGGACCATCCATCAACAAGGACACATGACACCATATCTCTCACTTCGAAGAATTATTACTCCAGAAGGTTTTGCATAGCAGAGCACTAGGGCAAGAACTACCCGAAGTCTGGAGTTAATATGGACTGTCCGATAAGGGAGACACGCATCGGCAGGTTGGCCAGTTTGGGAATTTGGAGTTCGGGAGAATTGGAGTGCTAGTATGGAAACTCCCGAAGTTCAAAGTGTCAAAGTGGTGGGGCATGATGACATCACCTGGAGATGATTTGGACCCCGGAAGGTTAAGTAGTTCTGAAATTCAGAGTTCGAGAGACTTGAAGAGTGCAACCATAAAATATTTTGAAGCCAAAAATTCTGAAGTGACATGGCTCACGAACGTCACCTGGGATGATGTGGACACATGGGATGTGTGCCAAGTGTCAACAAGTTTTGAACATGTGGAGGATTGATATGTTAGTTAGAATGTGACATGTGTCACCTGCCTGATTGGGCCACATGTTCGTTTCTAGTATTTCACCACATGGCGACATATCGTGCAGTTCAAAGAATGGGCACTCTAGAGGAAAAATATGTGACAGTTTGTGTTAGGTCAAGAGCTCCCGAAGCCCAGAGTACATATCGATCGTTGATCCCAGAAGACACGCGAGAGTAGATCTCGCAGCATTTTGGAGGATCGACACTATGAGATAAAGTGAAAGCAGAGAGTTTGAAACTCCCAAAGCCTGAAGAGCCGAAGCGATTCATAACCGTCGATCTATGGGAGGACACGCATCGACAGATTCTCGAATTTGGGTGAAAGCACTCCGGGAGAAGGTGAAGGTGGATATTTTGAAACTCCCTAAGCTATAAGAGCCGAAGCGATTCATATTCATCGAACTGCAGGAGGACACGCATCAACATATCGTGAACTCCAGGTGGAAGTGTTCCAGGAGGAAGAAAGAGGGGAAATTTGAGACTTCTGAAGGCTAAATTCCAGATGTGGACTAGATCCATTGATTTGAGGTGGACGTGTGGCACCTGATATAGAACTTCGAGTATAGAGTATTCTGGGGGAAAGAGAAGGTCGAAAGTGTTGAACTCCCGAAGCGTGGAGTCCTGTAGTGGATCTTGATATTTGATTGTGAATGAGGACAAGGACCATTGATCTGGTCCTGACTGAAGGTTCCAAAGTTGCGAAGAGCCAGGAAGGATTTGGTTGTGGTTTTGAGCCATGATCACCTGGGGAAGTGGTTTGAAGGGAGTGCCTATGCATAATTAAATCCTATATCAGCTAAGAGATAACATGGAAGTGTTATACGGTGCAGATTGGTACATATATGTTCTTCATGAATTGAGGAGAAAAGGGACCTGTAACATGGTTTGAGAAATTTTGTTTATCATATGCATAATTATAACAAAATGGTCACTTTCACATTTTGCAAAATTAAGAGATTAAACATATCAGCTCAAAATGTGTATTGAGGAAATGGAAGAAGGTGAGGGAGCCTCCAACCATGATGAGGAGGCCGAAGGATAGAATACCAGAGTTGGTAATGCAGAGATAGATTCCAATGGACGCAAGGGAAGAGGAGAGAAAGAAACATTAATAGAAATTGTAAGAAGCCTAAAAATAGAAGTGCAGAGCTACAAGGCAGACAACGAGAGGTTGATGTGGGAGAAAATTCAGATAAATGATCGAGTACTGTAGAGATTAAATCAACTGAAAATTCAAGCCAAGAATAGATAGAAGAAAGAGGAAGAAGGTAGGTGTCATGAAAGAAGATATGATCGTGGAAGAGTTGGTCATTCCAAAAGTGCTAGTAGAACTCACATACACCACTAACCTCCTTACTCAGCAAGAAAGTTTTATGCATCAGGAGACTCTGTAAGCAGTCCAAAGGTGTCTTCTGTTAGGCACCAAAGGAGGAGATAGGAAGTGGACAGTTTGCAAGGAGAGCTGAGGAATATTAATCCGCCATCCTTTGATGGTGAAAAAGAAAGGGAAGATGATGATGAAGCATGGTTGCTTGGACTCAGGAGATATTTTCAATTGCATAACTATTCATCAAACCTGGAAGCCAGGATTGCCACCTATCATTTACAGGGGAAATCTGCAATGTGGTGGGATCAACTGAAGCAGTTCAATAAGTACTTCCAAAAGGAGTACCTATCAAAGCATTTCTATGAGAAGAAAATGCAGGAGTTCTTTGAACTCGGGCTGGGAAGCATGACTATGACAGAATATGAGAATAATTTCTTGGGATTGTTAAAGTATGTTGGGTTTATAAACGATGAAAAGGTAAAAATACAAAGAGTTCTAAGTGGATTGCCAACCTTTTATAAAGAAAATATTAGCTATGATGAGCCCAAGACCTTGACTAAGGCCACCAGGAAGGATAAATACATGTATGAGAAAGGACAAGGATGAGAATCCATGTAGAAATCTTGGAAGGATAAGAAGAAGGATTATTCCATTCAGAGGAGGAAAGGATTCAAACCTCCCTTCAATAGGAATGAGCCTAATAGAAGTCATCAAGAAATAAGACTCCTTGGTAAAAAGGGGAAGACCACCAATCCAATGTTGGGGATGCAAGGAAGATCACATGTACAAGGATTGCCCACATAGAAAAGATAGAGTGAGGACTGTGCACAACATCCAAGAGGCTACAACATTCAAAGATATGGGAAGAATATATGCAGCTTTAGATGATCGACAAGTAGAGTACCAGTCCAATATGATCGAGGTGGAAGGTAAGATCATAAATCATCTTGTTTCTATTTTAATTGATTCAGGAGCAAGTCAATGTTACATTGATCCTAAAATAGTGGATAGATTACATTTGGAGAAAAGTAAGCTTGGAAAGTCAAGTTTGGTTTAGATAGCCACTAGAACCAAAAGGAGAATCCATGACATGGTCAGAGGATGTTCCATAAGTATTAATGGTGTGAATACTAGTGTTGATCTGAATATTATACCATTGGGGTCCTATGATATTCTAATTGGATTGGATTGGCTGGACAAGCATCATGATGTCCTAGTTTTCCATAGAAAGACATTTACCTATCTTGATGAAGATGGAAAATAAAACACTATGAAAGGAATTCTAAGACCCATCTCTATAAGGGAGATTTCAGCCTTACAGCTAAAGAGATGTTTTAGAAAAGGATGTCAATTGTATGTAGCTCATGTGGAAGAGCCATAAAATACAAAGGGGCCAAGCCTTGAAGATTTATCGGTACTACAGGAATTTGAAGATGTATTCCAAGAAATACTAGGGTTGCCACCAAGAAGGGAGATAGATTTCTCAATTGATTTAGTGCCTGGAGATTCCCTGGTATCAAAGACACCTTACAGAATGAGCACACCATAGTTAAAAGAATTACAAATGCAATTGGAGGAATTGTTGAAGAAAGGGTACATATGTCCAAGTGTTTTACCTTGGGGAGAACCAATACCTTTTGTCAGAAAAAAAGGATGGAACCTTGAGGTTGTGTATTGACTTTCGACAACTGAACAAGCATACTATAAATAACATGTATCCTCTACCCAGAATTGATGACCTCTTTGATTCGGTAAGAGGAGAAAAGATATTTTCGAATATAGACCCAAGGTCAGGATACCATCAGGTAAGGATCAAGGAAGAAGACATTCATAAGACAACCTTTAGAACCAGGTATGGGCATTATGAATTTATACTGGTGCCATTTGGACTGATCAATGCACCAACTGTCTTTATGTGCTTAATGAATTTAATATTCATAAATTATTTGGATAAGTTTGTCATAGTGTTCTTGGATGACATACTTATCTATTCTAAATCTGAAGAGGAGCATGAACATCACTTAAGACTGGTATTGCAAGTGCCAAGAGAACATCAATTGTATGCCAAGCTAAGTAAGTGTTCTTTTTATCAAAATCAGATTCATTACTTGGGACACATTATTTCAAAGTAGGGCATAGCAGTAGATCTAGAGAATATTGAAGCCATTAGAGGGTGGCCAACACCCATAAATGTGTCAGAAGTTAGATATTTTATGGGATTAGCTGGTTACTATAGAAGGTTCATAGTAGGGTTCTCTAAGATTTCTCATCCCATCACTTCTTTGCAAAAGAAGGGAACTAAATTTGAATGGACACCTAAGTGAAGATAATTTTATTTTGTTGAAGGAATTACTTACTAGTGCACCTGTGTTAAAGATTGCTCACCCAAATGAATTTTTTTTGGTATGTATAGATGCATGTAAGGAAGGAATTAGGGGAGTCCTCACGCAAAATGGACATGTCATTGGTTATGAGTCCATAAAGCTTAAGGAACATGAGAGAAACTATGCCACACATGACTTGGAGCTTGTTTCCATTGTCCACACCTTGAAGATGTGGAGGAATTATCTCATGGGGAAGAGATTTGAATTAAGGACAGACCACATTGGCCTGAAGTATCTTTTTGAACAACCAACCTTGAATGCCAGGAAAACAAGATGGCTGGAATTTTTAAGTGAATATGACCTCGATATCAAGCATATCAAAGGAAAAGAGAATAAATTTGTCGATGCACTTAGTAGAAAAGTGCATCTCATGCATGCTACTGCTGTTAGTATGCATCAATCAGGCTTGAAGAGTAGACTTTCAGATAATCTTGTTGCAGATCAAAATTACCTACAGGTAAAGGAAAGCTTACAGCAAGGAGATGTATAACATAAAATAAAGGAGTATGAGATAAAGGAAGATGGATTACTCATGCATAAGAATAGAATCTATGTTCCTAGTTCTGGAGAACTGAGGAATTTGGTATTGAAGGAAATGCATGATGTTCCTTATGCTGGACATCACTGTTAGTAGAAAATGATTACAGCAGTAAGAAGCCAATTCTTTTGGCTGGGAATGAAAAAGGATGTTGTTGATTACATCGCTTGATGTATGGAATGTTGATGCAGGAGCATCGCTAACAAAGAACAATCGTAGAAGATAGTTGGGCGCACTAGCGCACATTTTGAAATATTTTGAATTTCAAATGATCAATGTATTAATGTAATATCTGACAAATATTTTTGAATTATGAATGTCTTTAATGATTGGAGGCTGGACCATCGTGAAAGATTGATGGGGGAATGTATTTTGTTTTATGAATCAGATCACAACACAGATTTGGAGCTTGTGCTCTCATATGTCTGACTCGATATTTATTGTAATAAGTGTTAAGTAGTTGATATCATTCAATTCCATTAAGATAGCATAGAGCAATTGGATGAAAGAACTCAAGAGAGTCCCTTTGTATAAATTGTTGTATTATTGTCAAGAAGAGGTCATTGAATATCGTGTGTAGATTTCCATTGTAAGCTAAGAGTTGGGAGATACAGAGAGACATTGTATGAATGTATGTAAGTTTCAGTTGGATTAATATAACAGAGGAACATTGTCCCAAATGTGTGTTTCTATGTATCTATCTGAATGAATGGTAGAGTCCTTTTATTTTTCAATTCTTTTTTATTTCTGTTATTGAATCCATGACTGCATTTTCTTTGTTGAATGTATGAGTCATTGTGAGGAGTAGATAAGTTCTAATGGGTTATATTTATTGAGAGAGTGCAAGGTGTGCATAGAATCTGCAAGGAGTGCATGACTGAGTCTGTTTCGACTCGAGAGCTCAGAAGAGGTAGGGGATAACATGATTCAATCATGAGAGATAGAAGAAGGGATAGCATGATTCAATCACAATTCAATAACTGAGTCTGTTTCGACTCGAAAGTTCAAGGAGGGATAGCATGATTCAGTCATGAGAGATAGAAGCAGTTGGATAAAAGTCACAAGCAGTGCAAATTCATTCACAGAAGAGTGAGTGCAGAGAGAAGTCTATTGCAAGGTGTGAAGTGACCAGAAATTTGACTAAGTGTCGAAGAGATTGTTCATAAGAACAAGGGAAATCGAGGAAGGAAATATTAGGAGGGAGAACAGCAGAAAGATTCAAGGAAAGGAATCCTTAAATGTCTCGTAAAATCCAGTGGGAAAGATTCATTCCAGAGGATACGAATGATTCCAGATCGACAAACCTGGGAGAATCTAGGAGGAGGGTAAACATGAAGTACTTCGGTACTTTAGAGTTTTGACAAGTTCAAATACTTGATGAAGGTAGATTGCGAAGTTCGAAGTATGTGGAAACGGGACCTAAGAGTTCAAAAATCGGGAGATTGGAGGTTGTGAGTGAAAGGGCTAGAGTTTCATGGGGTCACAGAGTTTGAACCATTGTGGGGTCAACGAATCCAAGGAGATGCGTGGAATAAGTTTGGAGACTCAGAGCTGAGCGATTCGAGAAGGAGTGAAGAAAGGATTTGGGAAATCCCCGAAGTCCGAACCGCAAAGGGGTAAGACCATGGTCATATTCGTCGTCACTTGCGGAGAAACTTGTGTGTGTGGGTGGAATAGTTTTAGGTGCCCATAGGAACCCAAGGAGTCGCTCTGAATCAGAAATCCAAATGATACAATACTGGGAGGTCAAGAAGCCCTTTGGAGGGAAGGGGGGTTTGCGCCAGAGTGGTATCAGAGCTGAATACACAATTGAGTTCTGTAGGGAGAAAGATAAATGTCAGCACAATGTTGCCTAGGAGACGTGTTGATCCACCTGTAGCTAATAGAGCTATGGAAAAGGAGATGAGATAACTATGTGTGAGGTTGGATTCCATGGAGATATCCCAAAGGAGAGCGCCAGATGCTAGAGAAGTCAGTGAGGCAGAAATAAAAAATGTAGATGTCGAAGCAGAAGCTGTAGTTGAGGATGCTGCAGAAGAACGCCTGTTAAGAGCGATTGTCAAATTGGGTGCCAGAGCAAAGATTGACATCTCTATGCATGAAGGAAATTTAGACATAGAAGAATTGCTTGACTGTATACGATCAATGGAAAAGTATTTCGACTATGAGGATGTCAAATAGGAGAAAAAAGTAAGACATGTTGTCACTAGGTTGAAGGGATATGCAACACTGTGGTGGGATGAACTACAAGTCAACAAGAGGAGTAAAGGAAAGAAAAATATCAAGAGTTGGGATCGAATGGTAGCCAAGTTGAAGGATAAATTCATGCCCAAATATTACCAGATAAGTCTATTCAGGAGGATGAAAAACCTAAGACATAGAGGATTGACTGTGAAGGAGTACACATAAGAGTTCTATAAGTTGAACATTAGAGATGGACATAGAGAGAGAGGTGAAGAGAAAGTTTCCAGATACATCAACGGACTAAGATATGATATTTAGGATGAAATCAATATGGTGACAGTCAAAATTGTAGAGGACGTGTATCAAATGGCCCTGAAAGCAGAAGATAAGTTGTCTAGGAAGAAGAGTCGATAGAACATAGGTCGAAGCTTGAACAAAGGCAAAGGAGTTTCCCAAGAGAAAACATAGAAGCTGAAGGAAGAGGCAGAAAAGCCACATAGTCACTTTGAGAGAGAAGGAAGTTCCTGAGGATGACAGAGTGGTGGTATAAGTTCTTTTCCCAGAGGAAGAGGAAGAGGCAGAGGAGGAGAAGTAAGATGTTACGCCTGTGGAAAAACATGACATATGTCTTGGGATTTCCCCGAGAGAAAGAAGGGAGGTGAAGATCACATCTCAGAAGTGCATAAGTGAGATGATGAGGTAGAACGTACAGAGGATGGAAGGTCCTTGATGATGAAGAAGGTTCTTTTGAAGCAAGAGCCAGAAATTGAAAAACTAGTGCAAAGGAACAATTTATTCAGGACAATTTGCAAAATTTAAGACATATTTTGCAAGGTGATAATCAACAGTGGGAGCACTGACAACTTAGTATCCACAGAGATGTTGGAAAATATAGATATGGAAACAACTGCACATGCGACACCATATAAAGTCTCATGGTTGCAGAAAGGTCATCATGTAACAGTTACTTAACATTGCCTGGTTAAATTCAAAATAGGAGGATATACAGATGAGATCCTATGTGATGTAATTCCTATGGATGTCTGTCATGTTTTGTTGGGAATACCCCAAAAATATGACATGAATGTTATTCATGATGGGAGGAGAAACACTTACACCTTGGAGAAGAATGGTAGGACACACATGTTGCTGCCAGTTGAGGAAAAGAAGGTGAAAGAGGAAGCCAACGTGAACATACTTCTCATGAGTGGGAAGTAACTTCTGAATGAAGTAAAGGAGAAGGAAATGTAGTTTTCTGTAGTGAGGAAACCAAGGGTTATCCTTACCAGTACTTCATTAGAGGATTTTCTTGAGAAAGTTCAGGAGCTACTAGAGAATTTTGCTAATATTGTAGTGGATGAATTGCCAAATTCATTGCCACCTATCAGGAGCATCAGTCATCACATTGACTTGATCCCAGGAGAAATCCTACCGAATAAAGAAGCATACATGTTGATGCCTTAAGAGAATGAGGAAGTGAAAAGACAGGTTCAGGATCTATTAGACAAAGGATTGGTCTGAGAAAGCTTGAGTCCATGTGTAGTACCAACTGTATTAAGTCCAAAGAAGGATGGAGGATGGAGAATGTGTACGGACTCGAGATCCATAAACAAGATCACCATCAGATACATATTTTCATTACCAAGGATGGACGACCTGATGGATTTCTTGAGTGGAGCCAACTATTTTTCAAAAATAGATTTGAAAAGTGGGTATCACTAGATAAGGATGAGAGAAGCTGATGAGTGGAAAACAACATTCAATATGAATGAGAGGTTATATGAATGGCTTGTTATGTCGTTTGGCTTAACGAATGCCCCGAGTGCTTTTATGAGACTAATGAATGAGGTGTTAAAGGATTTCATTGGTAAATTCGTGATTGTGTATCTAGATGATATATAGGTGTTTAGAAAGAGTAGGGAGGAACACTTGAGACATTTGGCATTGGTGATGAGGACGCTGCATCAAGAGAAGCTGTTGATTAATCTGAAAAAGTCCTCTTTCATGAAGACATAACTCATATATTTGGGTTTTGTTATTTCTTCAAACAAGTTGAAGATGGATCCTGAAAAGGTGAAAGCGATCAAATAATGGTCATCACCAAGGAATATCTTTGAGGTAAGAAACTTCCATGGGTTAGCAAGTTTATACCAAAAGTTCATCAGGAATTTTAGTGGGATTAGCACTCAAATTATGGATATAGTGAAGAAAAGACACAAGTCTTTCAAATGGGTAGAGGAGTCTAAGAAGAGATTCAACATATTGAAGGAGAAGATAGTTGAACAACCGATTCTAGTTTTGTCGAATTTCAAAAAAACATTTCAGGTGAGACGCGATGCAAGTGGAGTTGAAATTGGAGTGGTATTAAGTCAAGACAATAGACCTGTTGCATACTTCAGAGAGAATCTGAATGAATATAAACAAAAGTAATCCACATATGACAAAGCATTCTATGCCATAATCCATGCATTGAAGAAATGGAGACATTATCTCGTACCAAAGGAACTTTTTTTGTATAGCGATAATCACGCTTTGCAATTCATAACCTGACAGGAGAAGTTAAACCAGAAACATGCTAAGTGGATAGAGTTTATGCAAAATTTCACTTTTGTCATTAAACACATTTATGGAAATGCTAAAAAGGTTGTTGATGCATTGAGCAAAAGAATTTTAATTCTACAGGAATTTCAAATCAAGACCTTGGGGTTTGACCACCTTAAGGACATGTACAACAATGATTCAGATTTTGGAGAGGCATATGAAGCATGTGTGAATCCTATACTTAGAGACATAATCTAGTCGGCCGAATATCTGATTCAGGATGGTTGTTGTTCAAAGGATGTCAATTGTGCACACCAAGATGCTCGATGAGGGATAATTTGCTGAAGGAAAAACATAACGGAGGTATAGCCGGACACATCGGCCATGAAAAACATTTGCGAAATTGAGTGATTCATATTATTGGCCAGGTATGAGAGAAGAGGTAAAGAAGTTTGTGAATAATTGCAAGATTTATTAGTATGCCAAGGAAAAGAAACAAAATACTGGGTTGTATCAACCATTGCCTATTCTAGAGAGGCCTTGGGATGCAATAAGCATGGAGTTTGTATTGGGATTTCCAAGGACACAAAGAGGAAGTGATTCCATATTTGTGGTGGTAGATAAATTTTCGAAGATGGCACACTTTGTCCCGTGCTAGAAGACTAGTGATGCAACACATGTTGCAAATTTTTTTTGGACAAGTTGTGAGACTCTGTGGATTGCCCATAAGTATAATTCCAGACACAGATACCAAATTTGTTGGTCATTTTTGGAGGTTGTTGTGGAAAAATTTGGGGATAGAGCTATCCTTTAGTTCTGCATATAATCCATAGATGGATGGAAAAATCGAAGTGGTGAATAGAAGCCTAGGGGATTTGCTGAGGAGTTTGGTCACTGAACACCATAGTCAGTGGGATCAAATTCTAGCACAAGCTGAGTTAGCATATAATGACTCAGTGAACAGAAGCACTGGGAAGAGTCCATTTCAAATAGTTTATGGAATGAATCCAAGAGGAGTTTCAGAGTTGAGATATCTGAAGAAGAATGAGTTTAGGAGTGTTGGAGCTGAAGACTTCGCTGCAAAAATACAGGAACTTTACAATCAGATCAAGGAGTAGTTGAAGAAGACCAACAAAGAATACAAACGAAGAGTTGATCAACACAGGAGAAAGATTGAATTTGAAGTTGGAGATCAAGTTCTAGCACATCTGAGAAAGGAAAGGTTCCCGACGAGAGCATATAATAAGCTGAAATTGAAAAAGATAGGGCCATGTAAAAATCTAAGGAAGTTTAGCGAGAATGCTTATGAGTTGGAGCTTCTAGAAGATGTGGGAATATCACCCATATTCAACATTGTAGACCAATATCCTTACAGGGAAGATGGAGTTGGAAGGTCTGAAGACCAAAGAAAGATCCAGTGGGAGAAATAGATGTTTGTAGTAGAGAAGCCGCAGATGGAAAAGATCATAGACCAACTAGTTGGTGAGAAAACCAGAAGGAAGACATATTTTGAATACTTGGTAGAGTGGAAAGGAAGACCAACAGAAGATGCCAGTCAGGTTGGTGAAGAAGAGATCCATAAGCATGGAATATCGATGCAGGAGCTCATGGACATGAGTCCATGAATTTTTCAACCAAGGGAGTATGATGCAGGAGCATCGCCAGCAAAGCACAAGCGTAGAAGACAGCTAGGCACACTAGCACACATTTTGAAATATTTTGAATTTCAAATGATCAATGTATTAATAAAATATTTGACAAAGATTTTTGAATTATGAATGTCTTTAATGATTGGAGGATGAACCATCACGAAAGATTGATGGGGGAATGTATTTAGTTTTATGAATCAGATCGCAGTACAAATTTGGAGCTTGTGCTCTTATCTGTCTGACTCAATATTTATTGTAATAAGTGTTAATTAGTTGATAGCATTCAATTCCATTAAGATAACATAGAGTAGTTGGAGGGAAGAACTCAAGAGAGTCCCTTTGTATAAATTGTTGTATTATTGCCGAGAAGAGGTTGTTGAATCTACTGTGTAGATTTCCATTGTAAGCTAACAGCTAGGAGATACAGAGAGACATTGTATGAATGTATGTAAGTTTCAGTTGGATGAATATCATAGAGGAACATTGTCCCAAATGTGTGTTGTTATGTATCTATCTAAATGAATGGTAGAGTCCTGTTATTTTTCAATTCTCTGTTATTTTTTTTCTTGAATCCATGACTGCATTTTCTTTATTGACTGTATGATTCATTGTGAGGAGTAGATAAGTTGAAATGGGTTCTCTTTATTGAGCGAGTGTAAGGTGTAAAAAGTGTCCACAAGGAGTGCATGACTGAGTTTATTTTGACTCGAGAGATCAAAAGAGGTAAACTTATATGGATGCAAGGAGTGCATTAGCTTTTGCAAGGAGTGTGTGACAGAGTTTTTAAACTCAAAAGTTCAAGGAGGGATAGCGTGATTCAGTCACAAGAGATAGACGCGATTGGAGAACATTCACAAGGAGTGTGAAGTCATTCACAGAAGAGTGAGTGTAGAGAGAATTTTGTTGTAAGGTGTGCACATACCAGAAATTCAACTAAGTGTTGAAGAGATTGTTCAGAGGAACAAGGAAAATTGAGGAAGGAAAGATTAGGAAGGAGAGCAATGGAAATATTCAAGTAAAGGAATCCTTGAACGTCTCGTAAAATCCAGTGGGAAAGATTCGTTCTAGAGGAGGCGAATGATTCCAGATCGACAGACCTGGGAGAAGCCAGAAGGAGGGTAAACATGAAGTATTTCGGTACTTCAAAGTTTCGAGAAGTTCGAAGACTTGATAAAGGTAGATCATGAAGTCCATAGTTGTGACTAGATATCGACCATTGATCTCAAAGGATTACATGGAAACGAGACCTAAGAGTTCAGAAATCAAGAGATTGGAGGTTGTGAGTGAAAGGCCTAGAGTTTCATGGGGTCATGAAGTCTGAACCATTGTGGGGCAAATGAATCCGAGGAGACACGTAGAATGAGTTCGGAGGCTCGGAGATGAGAACTTCGAGAAGGAGTGAATAAAGGATTTGGGAAATCCCCTAAGTCTGAACCGCGAAGGGGTAAGACCATGGTCATATTTGGGGTCACTTGCGAAGAAACCTCTGTGTGTGGGTGGAATAGTTTCGGGTGCCCATAGGAACCCAAGGAGTCGCTCTGACTCATAAATCCAAATGATACAAGATGGAGAGGTCAAGCATTCATTTGGAGGGAAGGGGGTTTTGTTGGCAAATGTTTAACAGGTAGCGTATGCTTGTCATTGATGGCAAGTGCAACAGTGAAGATGGCAGGATCAGAGTGTACATCGATGGAAAAACAGGAACAAAGTAAGCTCAGGAGGAATTAGTGCAGAGTTGAATGCAGTGCGTAGGTGTGCACCAGGGATGAGGTTAACCCATTTCTAAAGCTCAAGAGAGATAGCGCACTTAGGATCATAGGCGGATCAAAGGTCGAAGCCTTTGACACTCAAAAACTCTTCCAAGTAAGGAGGATGTGTAAGATCGGAGGAGAAGCATCAATGATCATTAGATCCCATCCCGAATTCCCGATGACTGTCAGATCTCAATGTAGACAAGAGGAGCGCGCAGATATGCAGGATAGATCTCGGGCGCTAGATCTTATCACAGGATCCGACCACCATTGGATCAAGGAGAACCTGCACATTCTTTAAAGTGCAAGGAACAGAGGGCTCACAAAATCCCGAAAGAAGGAGGAACGTCCATCTTAAGGCAGGACACGTGGGGATAGATCGTCAGTTCGCTGACTGGAGAGTCAAAGGAACGATGTTCCCTAACCTCTCGAAATCGTGATATCCGAAATCGCGATTTAATCTGAGCTGTCAGATTAAGATCAGATTTGGACTGTTGATCCAACTCCATATCGAAGTTTCGCGAATCGTGACATGGAAAGACAAGAAAACAATGCAACAAGAATGCCGAAATCGCGATATGCGAAATCGCGATTCAATCGCAGCCATTGAATCAAGTTCATATCTGGACCATTGATCCAAGACCATATCGGGGTTTCGAGGATCAAGTGTTGGATCAAGAATCCCGATATCGCGATATGAGAAATCGCGATGTAATTGCAACCGTCAAATTAAGATGTGATCTGGACCGTCGGCCTGACTCACATCAGCATAACACATCAGCTAGGAACACGTGGCACAACCAGGTGATGACAAGTGTCAGACTGATTCAACATTTCAGGCACATGTAAGTCACAAATCAGAGTGACACGTGGCAGTATTCAACACGTGTCAATCCATGTGTGATGTCAGCAGATTTACACCACTCGGGAGATGGACAGATGTCGGAGGATAAGGAGGGGATAAAGGGAACGAGCCTTGTCACACGGTCAGGTGGATAATGATACAAAAAGTGACATGACAGGAGTGGGGCCCTTCGTCAATACTCCACCATTCCGGACCCCCCCCCCATATTAAAGACAGAAAG
>SNQJ01S0107008.1:9296-27298 GCA_010110895.2 Picea sitchensis | reverse complement strand
CCTTCACACCCCATTGTCACATTTTTGTCCATCAACTTCTTGCGGACACCCTATATTAATTTCATATTATACAATATAAAAAAAACAAAAATTCACACAAAAGTACACTCAAACAAAACAAACATAATAGATAAATAAACATAACTAATAAAAATAATAATAATGTAAATATTATATATTCAAAATATTTTTTTTAAACTTAATTATGTATTGTATAAAATAACTTATTATAAAATTTAATTAAACTTAAAGAAAGGTAAACATTTTTAAAAAAAATAGATAAGAAAAAAAACTCTAATCATAATAAAAACATGGCCATGTAAAAATTTTATATGTTAAAAATATAAAAGTTATTAAAATTTGAAATATATGATGAAATTTATTTATGTATTAGAAAAATTATGAACTAATTTATGTGAAAACAAATGAATATGTGAAAAATACAAATCATGTGAAATTATTTTAATGACAATCGAATATCCACCCTACCTTTCCCAAAATTAATTGTTTATATTAAAAATAATATGATGATGATGATGATGATTAACATCCACTAAGACCGAATTGGTCTATCAGACCTTAAGAGGGTAAGTGATTACTTGTGATTCTTTAGAATTTTGTTTATGCCCTCGAAAAGCATTAAGAGAAGCTTTCCAAGATCACCATACTTTTGTTGAGTTAAGAGGTTAGGAAGGTTGGTAGTGTGATAAATATTTTGAAAATGAGATCGAATATGTGTATAGGCTGGACAATCTAAAAGAAAGTGCTTTTCATCTTCAACCTTTTTAATGTCACAAAAGTGACACACTCTTTCATCCCATGACGTTTTAGGAATTGACCAACATCTAGTTTCACTATATGTCAGTCTTTGCCTTTAAAAAACTCTCATCTTATCTAAAATCATCTTATCTAAAATCTTATCCAAACGTACATATTTATTATATGAGATAGCGGGAAAGAGTAAACATTTCCTTATGTAATAGACTATACAATTAACATTCTATATTACTTAAAACTGCTATAAATAACTATAAATAACTTTGACAAGGTAAAAAAACAAATATAAAAAATACATTTTTATTTTTAATTGACATTTTTGAAAATTCACATAATTAATAATTTATGTTTAACAAATCCTACATCAATCAATTAAAAAAATTATAACATATGTGAGAGTTTAGAATATCCTAAACACAAAATAAATATAAGAAATACATTTTTATTTAAATATTATTTTAAAAAAATAAAAAAGATGATAATCAATTTTTTAATTTTTTTAATTAACATTTTTGAAGATTCACATCATTAATAATTTATGTTTAACAAATCTTGCATCAATCAATTAAAAAAATTATAACATGTGTGAGCTTAAAATATCCTAAACAAAAAATAACTATAAAAAATACTTTTTTATTTAAATATTAAAATAATTTAAATATTATTCTAAAAATTTTAAAAGATGATAATAACTTTTTTTAATTGCCATTTTTCAAAATTCACATAATTAATAATTTATGTTTAACAAATCCTGCATCAATCAATTAAAAAAATTATAACATATGTAAGAGCTTAGAATATCCTAAGTACAAAACATTCCAAAACTAAACCGAAATGTATCAAATTAAGTATAATAGAACTAGAGAGAGAAAACTAATTAAAATATATTAAATTTAATATAAACAAAATTATATATTAATATATTGAAAAATATTTAACCCAAAATCCACATATTCATGCACAGTTATTTTCAATTTCATATTTATATATTGTTAACTAGCTATTTTCAATATTATATTTATTGTGCCCCGGATGGGGTGACAAGTAGTTCTAGGGTTACAGGTGGATTCACACTCGGCCCAGGCATAAATGCCGATGGCCCACCCACGAGTATGTATTAACGATGGGGACGGCCATCGCTGTAGTTGTAGGACGGAGGGACCTTTCCCTCGAACGATCATTTACAACCTCAGTGTTCCCGGGACGGCAAGGGTTAAGTGTGAGCGGATGACCTCGGCTCTTGATTATTTGGTTTTTAATTTGCCCGGACAGAGCGGGTGCCTTGTATTTGTATCAGTAGACTATAGCAGATAGAACAGTGAAGAACCACTGGAAGTTACACTGAACAAATATTTTATATTTTTCGGTTTGTTCCCGCCGAACCCAACTGTTGTGGTTTGTTTCCTTCTGACTAATATTTTCAACTGTTTCAAGGTGGCTTCCCTTAAAGACATGTGATACTCCATTTGGAAGCCAAAATTTTCCTCTCTTTTACTATATCTATTAGGGTTTTCCCACCTTATTCCTTTGCAACACTGCAAATATTCCATGGGACCATGAGAAGCTCTTCGTTACTGCCAAAATTTTACAACTATTGCCTTGATAGTTTATCTAACTTCCTGAAATAAGGACAGTTTATCTAACTTCGTGAAATAAGGAAATTGAAAAGAACAGCAGTGAACACGACTAGGTTGAATACTCACTGTCAATAGCTTCGACCCTAGAAACAATTGATGATTTACATCATCATGAATGGTACACGTGTAAATAACATACGAGAATAATTTAGGCTGCATAATATCGTTTGATTACCACACGATTTCATAATTCTGAAATCACTGCTTTTGTAGGGAATTTGGGATGCTTGGAAGGAAATTTCTTCTTTGTTAGAGTGGATGTTTTGAAGAATTTGGGAAACTTGGAAACCAAATTTTTCTCTGTTCAAGTGGTCATTTTGAGGAGAATTTGGAAAACTTGGAAGGCACTTTATTCTCTCTTAGTGTGAAAATTTTCATGTGCCATGTATGAATGTGATCTTTCTTACCTGTCGACCTGGACTTGGAAGATTTTGAAATTTGAATATGACATATGTTCATCAACCTCGATACCTAGCCAAGAGACTGAACAAAAAACTGCATGTGTGTAAAGGGGGAAGGAGATCTATGGGATTCTGAACATCAAGTGTCAAAGTTCTAGCGTCTCTTTGCAAGTGAAAATAGTTTGCTAATCTCCCACAGCCCCATCCATAGTTGTGTGTCTGTAACCCTTTTGTTTGAGTTGTGTATTTGATAGTTACTTTGCAAGAGCCCAATGTTTTGCAGAAGTAATCAATTAGAGGAGCACTCAAGTTTGTTTAGATTCAGAATATGAAAACAGAGGGGTGCATTGTTGGTATTGAAACAATGCCCAATTCTACTAATACTGTTTTGATATTCATATTGTTTTGTTTAGATTCAGAATATGAAAACAGAGGGGTGCATTGTTGGTACTGAAACAATGCCCAATTCTACTAATATTGTTTTGGTATTCATATTGTTTTCTGATTATATAGTATCCATCAGGGATTTGATAGTTATTGTCTACAGGAGCCCAATGCTTTGTAGAAGTAATCAATCAAAGGATAATTCAAAGTTTCTTTAGATTACAATGTGAAAACAAAGGGATGCATCGTTGGTACTAGAACAAAGACCAATACCAATAATACTAATGACGATGGGGGTGTAATGCAGGAGATTTCACGGTTCCTGTGCATCGTGATCGCCAGATTTGGTTCCGATCTCCAACTAGGTGGATGAAAGTGGGCAGGACGGAGGATCATGAGGATCTCTACAGCATGTGGAGGATTCTATGACTGATTTCTCATCTGTTTTGTCTTAATTAACTATGGCGCAAGGTGTGCCTAATATTTTGTGCATTCATTTGCTCATATTTCTGGTGCAAAATGTACTACCACTTCATATTATACTATGTAATTGCAGGTTATTATAATACCCATTTCATTCTATCTATCATTGTTTCTTCTCAGACAGATAAGGACTTAGGACATAAATGTCAGCTAATTTTTGGCATTGTGGAGTGGACTGGGACAGAGTCATCTTTAAGAAATTCTGGTATGAAGGTGGATATTTTTAAATAACCTATTTCTTTGTATTGATGAACAACTAGGACTGAAACTCAATGAGGGAGGAGGCAAAGGCAAGAAAAAGGGTGATTGAGACTCATTGAGAAAGGAAGACTGGACTGCACTGTTAATAATAAAGAAATACTAAAAAAAAACATGCTAATGATGAATAAAAACAAAGAAAGCAAGAATCTAATAACCACGTATTAAAAAGGGATACATAGACATACCTGCCATGGCCCTGGGCGTTTATTGTTTGAGAGTTAGGCCGGGTCATCTGCATGTGAGGAACCCTGGGCTTGTCTGTTCATAGCACTCCACCATATCTTTATCCACATGACCATGGATCAATAATCAGGGTAATTTTTATGAGCAATAATCATAATTACTCTATTCTTCATGACCAACCTGTCCGAACAAAAACGACGTCATACTCATGGTTGAGACTAGACACTGTTACTAATAAATAAAGATGAACAGACTATCTATTAAAGAGAGGCATACATAAATACATGCTGTCCGAACAAAAACGACGTCATACTCATGGTTGAGACTAGACATTGTTACTAATAAATAAAGATGAGCAGACTATCTATTAAAGAGAGGCATACATAAATACATGCCTGTCATTGCCATGGGTGTCCCAGATGCATCTTTTCAAATTCAAAGAACATGCATCCTCCTCTATCATAAGACAGAACACACATACAGGCAACGCAGAGACAGACAAGAAGATACACAACCACACAGACATACAAACATACACACAGGCAGTGCTTCCAAAGAAAACAAATACAAAGACAAAGAGACTCTACAAATTACAGAGGAGGAGGATCTGAACAAAAAATGCAATGCAAATTTATACATATATATTAATTCCACCCCTCCTCGACCGTTAAAGGAGGGGATAAAAAATTCTTGATTCCCTTCCAAAAAAAGATAACGGATAAATCCTGGAAGCCTCCAACAAAATCTTGATCCGCTTTTTGCAAGAAATCCCCCGAGTCCCACCTTCCACTTTATCTATTTCTCCACGTCTCGTATCGTTTCTAAAAATTTGAAATTTCCGACGAGTTTGAATATGACCCTCGGCCTCATTCTCATGCGTGATTTCTCTCGCTTTTTCCATTTTTTATTTATGTGCTTACATATAGGGATAATAATTGTAGGGACTCTTATTTTGTAGTTTTTTTAATAAGTTATATGATTATGAAATTTTTTATTTCACATTGGTTGTGAGGATTAGTGAAAGGTAGTGTATAAGTCTCAATAAACAAGTATATGCTAATGAGGGTATTTAAAGAGGTTCTTCTCCTCTCTTTGAATAACATAATGGATGATTAGTTGCGGGGTAGCATTTTTCTCCATGTATGCACTCAAATGATTTGTGGGTATTTGAGATGGGCCTCCCCCCTCTTCCCCCTTACTGGCATAGATGATTGGAGGATTCATAGGGACGTGAGTGCAATTATTTGAGATAATTTGAGGGATGATAGGGACATAGTGCATTTGTAGGCCATTTCCATGCTTATGGGCATTTGAAATGATTTGAGGGATTAAAAGCACATAAATGGATTGGTATGCCTAAATGGATAACAAAATTGTGCAAGGATTTTGGATAATCCAAGAGATTACAAGCACAATATTGCATATGTATG
Source organism: Picea sitchensis (assembly GCA_010110895.2). Taxonomy (NCBI): domain Eukaryota; kingdom Viridiplantae; phylum Streptophyta; class Pinopsida; order Pinales; family Pinaceae; genus Picea; species Picea sitchensis. Next base: position 21,742 of record SNQJ01S0107008.1, on the reverse strand, counting down.
CATGTGTGTATTTGATACGGGCCTTCATCTCTCTCCTCTAAGTGCTAAGATGATTTGAGGGATTATATGATGTCGGTGTGGGTATTTGAGATGATTCAAGGGATTATAGGGACATCAATACATTTGTAATCCATTTGTGTCTATGTGGGTATTTGAGAGGATCTAAAGGGATTATAAGCATCTTGGTGGATTTGTATGCCTACGAGAATTTTAGATGATTTGAGGACCCATTGGATTGTGAGTGGGTGTTGTTCTTAAGGGATTATAGGAACATATGTGCACTTAGATCTATCATTTGTCATGCTAGTAGAACCTTGAAATATGTGTTATGTCTTGGTGCTAGTTCAGAATACAAATAGTTGGAACACCTATCTTGTGGTGTCTTGGAATATGTTTTACGGTTATATAGTCTCCTTCCCTCCTATCCCAAGATGGTTGTGAGGGTTGGTCATTCACAACATATAAGCCCTAGTATACCATGACCCTTATTCCAATGAGGGTGTCCAAAGAGGTAGTAGACCCTTGTAACTAACATAATATCAATCATAATACTTTGCTTTATGTTATTCCAATTAAATCATTTTAACCTAATGATAAGCATGCCATTTGTATGCATGTAGGTATTTCAAATGATCCAAGGTATTACATGCCTATAGGCATTTGAGATGATCGGAAGATCATTTTGTACTACATTGTGAGTGGGTGTTGTGTTCGGGGGATTATAGCCTCATTGATGCATTTATATCATTGTGAGTATTTGAGATGACAAGCATGTTGATGAATTCGTATGCTTGCAAGTATTTGAGATGGTATGAGGGATTGCAGGGATGTCAATGAATTTTCATGTATGTGGGTATTTGAGATTATCTAAGGATCATTTTATCATTCAGTTGTAAGCAGGTTTTGTGTAATGGCTAAATGCCTCCATAATGAGATAACAATCTATTTGATTTAATGTGTAATGTGTATGAGCTACTTGTTTAGAACGTTGACAATAAGGGTTGTTATATATTCCCTTTGGAAAATCCTCTTAAGATTACACACATTTAGGGTTAACCTCATTTACTCATCGCATTAGATTGGTATAATAGATTTTATATGTTTTTTTTATGTTGTGGATCTAGGGAATTTGAAGAATTGAAAGAGGAGGAGAAACATGTCAATTGTAGAATGTTCTTGTGAAGAGAAACATGAATAAGGAATTTTTTTGTTGATGTCAAGACTTAGATTAGAGGAAGCATTATTTGTATGCTCTGAAGAGCATTGGGTTGCACTAAGGTGCATTTTGAATACTCATGGGTACTAAATTGACTAGATAAATCCATATTGAGAATAATAATTGCAGGTAGAAGAATTCAAGGAGAATGATTTATAGTTGGGAAGTTGTTGGGAGTAAGAGTAAGTACCTCTCGTTGAGAGAAACATTATATAACAACCTTATCTTAGTACTTTTACATACTCTCATCAATTCCAATCAAGGAAACAATCATTGATTCCACAAATGGTTTTGTAATTGTCTCCTTAAGGCTAGAGAAACTCTATAGAGTAAGAGTCTCATAAAGGTTAGAGAAACCCTCATCCATCATGGCATCTTGCCACACTTCCTCAATTGGATTTGTGAATAGCTTGTAAAGGCCACCTTATTCCATTCCTTTTGTAGAATCACGACCAGATCCATGGATATTGTCTCTAATATTGAATTCTTGACCATCAAACTTAGCGAAACACTATAAATTCCATGCACGAAATTGAAAACAAAATCTTCGTTAAATCAAGAACATACAAGATAGGATCTAACTCAAAAACATCACCTATAGACATAGGGAAATATATGGAGCCCAGTCCCTTCACATGATATGTGGCATGACCACCAAACTCCACAATAATACCTCCCTCTTGTTATTGAAACATGTTGAAGATCTTTATATCATAAGTCATACGTCTCGAAGATCCACTGTCCACATACCATCCAAAACTTGAAATTGTGTTGGTGGAAAGGCAAAAAATCATGACAAAAGTTCTATCAAGCCTAACAGTCAACTCGTCCACATATGGATATTTAACACTTCCTGAAAATTGTAAGTGTTGTTGTTGTTTACCCTTTCCCTTCTTCTCGAGACCCTAAGAAGAATAATAGACATGTTTTTTGCAGTTGAAGCATTTATATGGATCAAATCCTTCTTTTATTGGTTAGAAGATATTGAGTCTTCCTTCTACTTTTGACCGTTTCTAGATCCTTTATTTTGTCCCTTCCTCACCTTCCCTATGAGGGATAGGCCTAGAACATCCTCATAACTAGTTGAGACTTGTTGTAGACTCATCTCCTCTCTAATGAAGCATCCCATAACCGCTCAATGTTAGGTAACTTGTTTTGACCATAGATAACTTGGACAAAGTTGTGTCGCAGTGGACTAAATTCATTAAGAGAAATCTGAATTACCTCATTATCCTCAACTATGTCTCCAATTGCAACAATAATCTCTTAGCATTGTGATCATCTTCATGTGATTTCTTACTATTGTATCTATTTTTCTCGTGCAAGTAGAGATGAGTTTTTTCTTAACGAGGATCTTCCTAGATATGTTCACACTCTAGTACAAGGTTCCCAAGGAATCATACATCCACTTGGTAGTATTCTTTTCAATGATATAAAGGATTAAGGGATCTTCACCATTGTTGGAATAATGAGAGGGGGGGGGGTGTGAATCAATATGAGAACTTTTATTATTTTCAATACTAATATGTATTCTTTTAAACTTATGAGAATTACATCACTTGTTTATTATTAACAATCAATACATTAGTTCATCATCTTGCCTTGTCAAATTTGAGGTCTGCCAATATCCTTTCAGCTATGTCTAGAGATAGTCTTGTTTTCACTAAGAAAGGACATCATCATCCATTAGTGCATAATAAACAACCATAGACTCATCCACAAATACACAATACACTAGTATTTATGTGGAAACCCAATGTGGAGAAAACCATGGAATGGTTTTCTTATATGTTAGAAGAGAAGCACCAACTTCCCATTCTCCATATACAACTGGAAATATGCTACAACCCCCTCATTTCTCAAGCTCCAACCTCAAAGAATCTACAACTCCCTGATTCTCTGGTTCCAACCAGAAGGAGGATACAACCCCCTATGTTCTTTGACTCCAACCGAAAGGTGGCTAAAACCACCTAATTCTTAGGCTCCAACTTGAAGGAAGATCCAACTCCCTAATTCTTCGGCTTCAACTGGAAGGAGGATACAACCCCCTTTCCTTTCCCCATCCAACCACCTTGAAATATAAGTGTCAAACAATTGATACTTCCATTGTCACTCTGTCACTATCAACCTGTCACTATATTCAACCCCTGTCACTATCACTATCACTTCCATTTTCATTGTCTCATCCATGAAACTAGGTCCATTCCCAACCACATGCAACTCATTCCAATATCACCAAAATCATATATCAAACCATATTCCCAACATCACCACCACATGCCTCTACCAAGCATGTACCAAGATCACCACATACCATCAAAATATATGTGTCTCAACAAAGCACTAACCTATACCATGCATCAATATGTACCACAACCTGTACCATAACAAGTGCATCAACAATGCACCAAACCTGTACCATACAAAGTATCAATCTTGTACCATACCATGTGCCAACCATGCACATCAACTATGTATATCAACCATGTACTTTAACACCATACCATGTACCAATCATATTCGATATCATGCCATACACCATATACCAATAAACCAATAAATGCACTAGCAATGTATCTCAACAAGTAGACCTCAACCAACATGTACAATACATCCAATATCTACCACAAGACATATACCAAAAACTCACCAGAAGGAGGATACAACCCCCTATGTTCTTTGGCTCCAACCGAAAGGTGGCTAAAACCACATAGTTCTAAGGCTCCAACTTGAAGGAAGATCCAACTCCCTAATTCTTCGGCTTCAACTAGAAGGAGGATACAACCCCCTTTCCTTTCCCCATCCAACCACCTTGAAATATAAGTTTCAAACAATTGATACTTCCATTGTCACTCTGTCACTGTCAACCTATCACTATATTCAACCCCTGTCACTGTCACTATCACTTCCATTTTCATTGTCTCATCCATGAAACTAGGTCCACTCCCAACCACATGCAACTCATTCCAATATCACCAAGATCATATATCAAACCATATGCCCAACATCACCACCACATGCCTCTATCAAGCATGTACCAAGATCACCACATACCATCAAAATATATGTGTCTCAACAAAGCACTAACCTATACCATGCATCAATATGTACCATTAACCATGTACCAAAACAAGTGCATCAACCATGCACCAAACCTGTACCATACAAAGTATCAATCTTGTACCATACTATGTAGCATACCATGTGCCAACCATGCACATCAACCATGTATATCAACCATGTACTTTAACACCATACCATGTACCAATCATATTCCATATCATGCCATACACCATATACCAGTAAACCAATAAATGCACTAGCAATGTATCTCAACAAGTAAACCTCAACCAACATGTACAATAAATCCAATATGTACCACAAGACATATACCAAAACCTCACTGGAAGGAGGATATAAACCCTTATGTTCTTTGGCTCCAACCGAAAGGTGGCTAAAACTACCTAGTTCTCAGGCTCCAACTTGAAGGAAGATCCAACTCCCTAATTCTTCGGCTTCAACTGGAAGGAGGATACAACCCCCTTTCCTTCCCCATCCAACCACCTTGAAATATAAGTGTCAAACAATTGATACTTCCATTGTCACTCTATCACTGTCAACCTGTCACTATATTCAACCCTTGTCACTGTCACTATCACTTCCATTTTCATTGTCTCATCCATGAAACTAGGTCCACTCCCAACCACAGGCAACTCATTCCAATATCACCAAGATCATATATCAAACCATATGCCCAACATCACCACCACATGCCTCTACCAAACATGTACCAAGATCACCACATACCATCAAAATATATGTGTCTCAACAAAGCACTAACCTATACCATGCATCAATATGTACCACAACCTGTACCATTAACCATGTACCATAACAAGTGCATCAACCATGCACCAAACCTATACCATACAAAGTATCAATCTTGTACCATACTATATACCATACCATGTGCCAACCATGCACATCAACCATGTATATCAACCATGTACTTTAACACCATACCATGTACCAATCATATTTCATATCATGACATACACCATATACCAATAAACCAATAAATGCACTAGCAATGTATCTCAACAAGTAGACCTCAACCAACATGTACAATACATCCAATATGTACCACAAGACATATACCAAAAACTCACCAAGGCATGCTCCACTAAATCACCAAGATGCAAATTCAAACTAATCATATAAGCATACCTATAATCATGTAGCTAACCTAGTGTATGTGATCACATACCTACATACCTTCCTCAACTTCAGCAATAAGAGAATAGCATCTTCATCAAACTTTACCTCAGTCTCATGGGACTAGTTTTTGGATTAGTCAAAACGCTAACTTTAAGAAAGAATAAATCCATACATGTAATAAATAAAGTCTAAAAATTGTACACAATATTATTCGATGTCTTCTCTGCAATTCCTCTAAGTTTCACTGCTTGGAACATCCCAAAAATGGAGTTATAGCCAAAATGGTAGACCTTGATGAATTCTGGCTTATTCTAGAGAGCAAACTTGTAAAGCATGCCACACGCGGAATATTTGATATATGGATATGAAAATTTCACACAACATACTAAGGCCTATGATATATCCAATGCATTTTTTCTCACTAAATTTGCATCTTATATGAAGACTTTATTATTGTTTTACCTGGAACACTTGTTTAAAACTAGTTTCATGACTAGTCAAAATACCTACCTTCCATAGGGTGTATATCCCAAACTACAACGACCCATAAGATTAAATTTATACCACAGGTACCTTGATATGTGTTCTCAATAGCCTTCGATTTTTTCTATCTGAATCATCATATAAAACAAGTTATTGTGAAAATGGTCAGATGAATTGTAAATAACATACCTTAGAACACATCATTAAAAGACTTCATCCTCCTTTGGATTTTCGGCCTTCTTTACTTCACCTTCCCTCTGAAATTATCCTCAGATCTCCTTGGTTACCTCAGTCACTTATATATATATTCAATATACTCAATAAGTGCTAATGGGAGTCTCTTGATCTCTTATCTATACTTCCCAAGTGCCTTCCTTTAGGGGTTATCCTATAACTGTTTTACCCATCTTCCTTGTTTTAAGGCTAACCCACATTCTTGTTGCAACTACTTTACCCATAATTAGTCAAATCATAATTTCTTGTTGCAAATAATTTATTTTTAATTACTTTCTTGTTGTCTTCCTTTAGGGGCTATCTTGTAACTGGTTTACCCATCTTCCTTGTTTTAGGTCTAACCCACATTCTTGTTGCAACTACTTTACCCATAATTAGTCAACTAATAATTTCTTGTTGTAACTAAGTACTTTTTAATTATTTTCTTATTTCAACAAATTTACCCATGATTAACTCCTAGTTGCAACCACTTTGACTAGTAAATTTCTTGATGACTTTCCAGGAGCTTCTAGAATAATTGACTTCTTTGTTGACCTTCTAGAGGCTTCTAGAATATTCATGAGCATCCTCCAACTTCACAAATCCATATCTATTCAACCATGAGGAACTATGTGATGTACCACATATCATCATAAATGGCACGATGTGTAATATCCATCTACTAGTATTAACTGCAATTGCACTATCCTTCATTTCGTTATTCCTCAATCAACTTCAGGTCCCATATCCACACCTTCGGGGCTACATGTAGACTATATCAAATGCTCTCAACTAACTCACCATTAATCTCAATCATAAAAATATCCAACATATTTGGACCTCTCCAAGGGTTGACATAAATCTCTAAGGGTTGGCATCAATCTCTAAGGGTTGACATCAATGACAACCAACTATCCAAACCAACGCTCCATTAATCTAAACCAATAGTTCAAAAAAATCCAATGGGATTTTCTTTGCATTTACTAACTTTTTTGTGTGTTTTACTCTATATTTGGGATATGTAGGTGGTGCAACAAACGTCTCCACAAAGTACCATAAGTATTACATTTTGAAGAGGTTCTATAATCTGAACTTCTATGGCACAAAGTTGGAGGCTCCTTGTAACAAGTTTACTACCTTCTTCTTGTGTTCTACATGATCTTTGGGATCTGTAGGTGGTGGAACAACGATCTACACAAGGTACCATAAGTTTTTCATTTCCAAGAGGTTTTTTAATCTCAACTTCTATGGAACACAATTGGAGGCTCATTCTAACAAGTGATTCTCTCACATCCTAGGAGTTTCCATTGTTGTAATTGTTTTGAAAAAGCTACAATCTACGATCATTGGATTAACTAGGTATTTTCATCCCACAACCCTTTTGAGGTCCACATGTTGATCCTTGGAACAATTCTATTTAGATCACTAAATCTTGGACATATTGCTCACTAAAATTCTTCAAGAAATCTCTATTCAGACAATGTGTCTCTCTATATACAAAATATAGATGATTTAGTAAATTGTGCTCTTATACCATGTTAAAATTCTTTAGCACATGGTAACAATGCTAGTCTTGTTTCTAACCTACATACTTAGGAAAAAAAAAATTGAAATCTGTATCAAAATTGTGATCTTAACTTTAGTAGGAACTAAAACACTTCAAGCTTAAGAAGGTAGTAGTGAGTACACAAATATGAAACTTGAATCACATTATTGTTTATTACTCTTGAAAACAAGAATTACATTGAAATTTTCAAACTATACCCTTCACCCATTACTTTCTAATATGTAAAACTTAATGAATAAAACCCATACCCTTTCCCTCTCATTTATAGACTAGGAGGTACAATGAATGTGGATACATGCACAATAGTTCCTTAAGTGGAATAAACCTAAATCCTAGATCTATTCTTAGCCTTATGATTAGAAACATCAACCTGCATGAAAGAACTACTCCTAGGAAGGTGTTTCCACTAGAGAAGGTTGCAATTATGTATGCAAAGAACCCTATATATCCCTGGATACTTTCCACATGCAAAGAACCCTATCTAATATTGGAAACTTTTGACATGTAAATCACCCTAACTAACTGTGCATGCAACTACTAACTCAAGAAAACTCAAAAATAGAACTGAACTGTTAAATATATAAAGCATCTAAATTGGAACTAGACTAAGGAATGACACATGCATTCACCCTCCATCTCTCTTGCCTCCAAAAATTTTCCCATGCACTCATTCATCACTATATAGAATTGATAAAGGAGTGTGTAGTGTTACTTTGGTCATTAATGTTGTTGTATGAAATCTCTGTTATTATTGCGGTCATTGTATTGAATCTCTACTAGAATGCCTATCATCATACCTTATATGGGTGCACCCATATCTTCTTTGACTATTGTTTCCATTAATGGAGCTCAATTGAACATTTTTTGAGGTTTAAAAAGTCCAACGCTTATCTTCATCCTTGTCCCACAAATTTCCCCACATATGCAAACACTTATTCACAAGCTTTGTTCTTACAATGGAATAAATTAACTCAAGTTTTCCTCTTTTTTCAAGAAACTCCAAATCCATCCTAAAACCCAAATCCATCCTTGTTGATAATCTAGATAGCCACAATTCAACTCTTTGGATACCCATTTTGATGCTTACAATACCCTCATGATAACAAAATAATTGTAGATCTTAAAATCTTCAATCACACCCTTTGTGGTAGACACCATATGGGTTGGGTATGCCATCTATGTGTAGCATTTTGGATGTGATTGAAAACAAGTATTTTACAAGTCGCATTGATGTGCATGTCCCAAAAACTCATTGTATTATGCAAAGAGTCCTTTGAGAACGTGTATTTGATAGGTAAGGCATTTCATCCTTTTTGGGAAAGTAGAAAGGTCCCGAAAAACCAATGAAATTCCTCTTTTTTCACTTGGGTTTAACCAAACAAAATGTTGAAGAAGTATTTCCATATGAAACATACTTTACAAGTTGTCGAGAACCCTCCAAACATTTTGTTTTTCTACAGGTCACATTTAGTGGGTATTTTTACCCCCATTTCTAAAAGTGGTCTTATTGGTAATACATTTTTTTGGGGGGTTAAAATAAGCACCTTTTGCAACCATGGCCTTAACATCATAATAATGTTGTCAACAAAAACCTTACAATCAACACTTGAATTGAAAAGTGGTGCTAATAGTTACACCATTTTTTTTATTTTTGATGTGAAAACTATAAATTCTTTGAAACCTCTCAGATTGACAATTTCTACCATTGCAACCAAAACTTTAAAATCAACCTCTAAATCGAAAAGTGGTGTTCCTACTAGTTGCCCCCTTTTTTTCTAGGGATAAAATTGCAAGTTTTTTGAAATCATGGCCTTGACAACTAGTACCCTTGGAACTAAAATCTTAAGATCAACCACAGAATAAAAAATATGCACTATTAGTAGTACTATTTTTCTTTTCTTTTCAGGATTAAAATTATAACATTTTGGAAACCATAGCCCAAAAACCTAACACCATTTCAAAAAAAATTGTAAAAAAGAAAAAATGAGAAAAAAAAAGAGGGAAAAACCCCAAACAGAAAAGGGGTTGATATTCTTTTTAAATACAAATGAAAAAAATGATAAAAAAAAAAAATAAACATTTTAAACTAAAAATAAATAAATAAACCATCAATCTTTTTATTTCAAAGAAAAAAATGTATTTTTTTTGTAAGAGGTACTTCTTATATATGAACGAAACTATTTACATCAGCAACTAGAAACACTTGAAAAATATAGAAGCTATATAAAATGGACATCATACCCTCTTTCAAAGGGATACTAAAGCAACAATGAAATCAAAATAAGTGATTGAATCTAACAATTTGGCATCTCTAATCAATAATGCCCCTTTTTCTAGGAGTTGCATACATACCTCATCTCGCCATATTTGAAAAACATATGACTAAGAACAAGCCTCGTTATCAGAAACAAAATTGAAATGGGGTTTCCAAATTATATACAAAGTGAAAACTCTCAAACAGTGCCAAATATAGGTCAAGGAATCTTGGATCAATGATATGGAGTCACCAAACAAAATTTATATCCAATGCAAATGCCCCTAAAGGATGTTTCCTAACTAAGATTGAACTTGAGTCTAAAAATATCTTGGAAAGGAGAATTCCCATAAGACGTTCTTCACTGATTATGAATTCAAACGAACGAGGAAAAGGCCATCATAAAGACCACTTTTGGTCAGTTTTGCTTCAGAGGGGAGACCTTGGTAGATCACCAACTCAGCAAAAACCTGAATCTTATAAGAAACTCAAATCAACTAGACCTCATGCAACCACTAAAGCTAATGGCTATTTACATTTGAATAAATCCATGTGATATTAAGAGAAGGACCTAATTCATGTCGTTGATTCATAATAGAGTATATCTTATGAGAATCATACTGAGTCAAAGGACATCTAAAACTCCACTCCCAAACTCGCCAAAAGGTACTAGTCATATCAATGTTCGTATTAAAAATATCATCTTGGGGTATGAACCCAATAATCTTCATTAAGGTAGGATGATCTACAAAAGACAATACAAACCCCCTAGCCACTAAACGTATGGTCTTCAAAGAAAGAAATTTGGAATTGCAAAGATCTCTCTATAAGAAAATGTTGTTTTCCCTAAGCCTCCTAGCCTGAAAACGAGGGAAATAAAATATGCAAGTACCCTCCCACTTCCAACTCTAAATTGCCCTATTTTCCATATCCCATCTTGATCTACTATTGGACCACTACTAATGAACCAAACCTACCACCCTCCTCCAAGATTTCGAGATACTCCTGAAGATGAATGACCCTGAAATATGGAAATTATGAGGAGCATAAATGATATCACATAAACCAAATAGTCCCTTTTCTTTTCCAACATGATGGGTTGAAATAAATCTATGGTGCATCAAAACGTACCAAGGCGATGATCCTTCAAAAAAACTAACCACCCATTTAGTAGCGAAAATGTTTCCTTGGGTTTTCACATCAATCCGATGAAGGCCCGCCTTATCCTTGGGCATGATATAGACTGTCGAATCATGGTTTCTAAAATGTTACAAATCTAAAACCTTAAAAAATGATTGTTATTGATACACTACTAATAGCATCTCTTTTCGATTTTGTGATTAGTCTTAAAAATTTTGTTCCAAGGGTACCAATTGTCAAAGCCACAATTTCAAAGAAATTGTGGTTTTATCCCCATTAAAAATGAACCACTACTCAAAGCACCACTTTTCGATTAAAAAGGTCGATTTTAAATTTTTGGTTAGAATAGTATCGATTTTGAAGTTCAAAGTTTTCAAATAAGTTGTAGTTTTAAGCCTAAAAATAAAAAATGGTGTGGTTGTTAGCATCATTTTTTGATCGGGGGTTGATTTAAAGGTTCTTTTCGGCAACATTACGTTGTTTTTAAGGCCATGGTTGTAAAAGGTTCCAAGTTTAACCCTAGAAAAAAAGGTGCTACTAGTAGCACCACTTTTCAAAAAAGGGATTGGTTTTGGTGTTTTTGACCCAAAAAACATTGGGCTTTAGGGACACAGTTCTCATTCTCATCACGTCGGTAAATATGTTATTCTTATACATTGCATTGGAAAGAAATATTTGGCAGGAGTAAAATACATGACTTATTTCCAAAATTGTATCTATGATAGTGACTCGACTTGCAAGAGGCTCTCTCTCTCTCTCACCCTCCCCCATCTCTCTTTCTCTCACACACACCCCTTTGACCCTCTCTCTCTCTTTCTAGATTCCCCCCTCTCCTTATCTCTCTCTTCCCCACCTTTGACCCCCTCTCTCTTTTCCTCTCTACTTTTCTCTATATCTCCCCTTTACCCTCTCTCTCCCTCTCCCTCTCTCTCAATCCATCCCTCATTCTCACTCACTCGCTCTCTCTCTCTTGTGTTCTCAGCCTCTGTGTGTGTGTGTGTGTGTGTGTGTGTGTANCTCTCTCTCTCTCTCTCATCTGAGTTAGCAAGTGTGTGGCGTGGTTCAATGAGCATTGAGGTTTTGTATGCATTAATTCCTTCATACCCCATTATCACATTTTTGTCCATCAACTTCTTACAAACACCCTATATCTCCCTCCCTCTCTTTATCTCTCCCCCTCATTCTCCCCCTTACCCTACCTCCCCTCTCTCTCTCCCACCCTCCACTCTCTCTGTCTCTCTTTCCCTCTCCCTTCCTACCTCCCTCCCTCTCTTTCTCCTCCCCCTCTCTCCCTATCTCTCTAGCTTCCTCCTCTTCATCTCTCTCCTCTCCTTTCCCCCTGCTTTATCTATCTC
>SNQJ01S0107006.1:81056-91208 GCA_010110895.2 Picea sitchensis | reverse complement strand
GAATGTGTATTTCTCAGTGATCTTGTTCTTATGTTGCTCTTATCTATTGAAATGCAAAGAACTATAATAATGGCATAAAACATTAACACATGGAGTAGTATAACACTAATACATCATCATCATCAATAACAGCACAAGGCTGATACAACATCAACAACAACAATATCACAGCACGAAGGCTGGAGCATCATCAAAATCAACACTAAGCTGGAAATCTTCAGCACGAGGCTGGCATCACAACAACATCAACACGAAGCTGGAAATCTTCAGCACAAGGCTGGCATCAACAACATCAGCACGAAGCTGGAAATCTTCAGCACGAGGCTGGCATCAACAACATCAGCACGACACTGGAAATCTTCAGCACAAGGCTGGCATCACAACAACATCAGCGTGAAGCTGGAAATCTTCAGCACGAGGCTGGCATCAACTGTTAGCTTTTTAGCTCAGGAGGTACTCCGCATGTTTTGTCTTGTATGTGGATGTTACTTTAATATTTACACTACCAGGCACTTAACTTTGTGATAGGGTTTTATAAAGTTGTTTTAAGTGGTTCTCTTATTAAAGTGACTTTTTAATAAAGTGTACCTTCTAATTTTAAAGTGACTTTATTTTCATAAAGCACTTATGTAATAAAGTGAAATCACTTTAATATTTCAAGTGATTCATTTTGGAGGGAATCGATCATGACCCTTGATCTTGAAAAAGGCAAGATCTAATCTTGACCTTTGGATTTAGAGTAGGGGAAGGTGAAAAGACACTTTGGAGGGAAAACGTCATTTTCAGATTATAAAAGAATGCATTGGGTAGTGTGCTAGACATGCTGAGAAGACATCGGGAGGAGATTGAGAGAGATTTTTCTGAGTACGCTTGAGAGAGGAAAGTGAGCAGCAAGAGGGCACGTTTTCCAAGGAGCTAGGGCACAAATCCCAAGAAAAATTTTCTGTGATTTTTGGGCAGAATTATTTTTTTGTTGTGGGAGGCCGTACTGTACGGATCCGTACAATCTCATACAATTACGTACAGTCTGTACAACCGTACGGATTTGGCAAGAAAATCGAGGCAGTCTTGGGCACAAATTTCAAGGCAGATTCCAGATTTTTGTTCGTTGTTTCTGAGCCATATGGAACAGTCTGTACAACAAACTGTTGGCACGGAAAACGAGGTACGAAGGAGGTCGTACAGCAGTACGGATTTGGCACGGAAAACGAGGCAGAATTTGTTGGGACTATTTTGGTGTTGTGAGGTATTTTTCCTTGGCTAGAAATGTGTATGTGTTGTTGTTTTGTACTTTCCTGAAGCTGAATAATAATATCTCTCTCTCTCTCTCTCTCTCTCTCTCTCTCTCTCTCTCGTTGGGTTTCCCCACATTGGGGTTTTCCCTGGCTTTTGCCTAAATTTCTGAGTGTTATGAGTTGTTGTCCACTGTGTTATTTCCGCTGCATATCTTTCTTAGCAATGTGAACTTCTGCTTATGGTAATTTATGAATGTGGGTTTAAGGCATTTATGAAATTTATGAAGACAGTTATCTCTAGGTTGCTAAGTGTATGACAGAAATTTCATTTGCTGATTTTTATCATTAAAAATATACATGGTATCAGAGCTTTGTCTCTGACAGTGGGCAGTGTGATTTTTGGGCAAAAATGTGTGATTGTTTTAACTTTTCCTTGAGTTGTGACAGGGAATATGGTTGCAAGCATTAGATATGAGGATCGGTTGGATGGCATTTCCAACTATTTGCAGTGGAAGGTCCGTTTGTCAGTTGTTCTCAAGGAGAACAAAATTTATAACTATGTCAACTCTGTTGTGATAGCTCCTGCAATAGATCTCGTTGCTTTGGACTTGCATGAGATCAAGGAAGCCAAGGCTCAGAGGATTACTCTGGATGGGGTGAAGGATCACCTTATCCCACACTTGACTGAGAAAAAGACTGCCAAGGAGATGTGGGATGCACTTAAAAACTTGTTTGAGGCGAAGAACGAGAACCAGAAGATGGCCTTGAAGGCTAAGTTGCATGATACCAAGATGGGTAAGGAGGAGAGTGTCTCTTATTATCTTACCCGGGTGGCTCAAGTAAAAGATGAGTTGGCAGTGGTTGGAGAGGTCATTACGGATTTTGAGTTAGTGAGGATAGCCTTAAACGGCTTCACCAAAGAATGGGAAGTCTTCGTGAAGTGTGTGGTGGGACGTGAGCATCTACCAGATTGGAGCAGACTGTGGGATGATTTCACTCAGGAGGAGATCCGAGAAAGATCTCAGAGCAGTGAACAAAAGATAGACAGAGTTGATGAGAATGTTTCTCTTGTTGCAAAGAGCAAGAAGAAAGAAAGTTTCAGAAGGGACTTGAGTAAAGTCAAATGCTATTGTTGTAACCAGTTGGGGCACCTTGCCTCTCGTTGTCCTGAGAGGAAGAAGAAGATGAAGTCAGAGGGGCCTGAGACAACTGCTACAGCAACCATGGATGACTTTGCCTCAAAGTACGAAAAGAAATTTTCTTTGGTGACCCTTGTTTCCAGTGTCGGCAGCGGAGGATTTGGAGGTGATATCAGATGGATTGTGGACAATTGAGCCTCTAGCCAAAGGACGGGAATCTAGCGAGTATTCCTAGATTTCATAGAGATTGGTCCTGGTCGACATGTGGTAAATGAAGGTGGTATGGCGAGAATTGTACGTGGAGTTGGGAATGTCAAATTCCCACTCGAGTTTGGGGGACTCTTGGAGCTTGATGGAGTTCTCTTTGTTCCAGGGTTGAGGGTTAACTTGCTCACAGTCTCAGCCTTGGAGGATGTAGGATATTGCATATTGTTCAAGAGGGAACATGTCTTTATCTACAGGCAGGGAGTGGACCCGGTAGAGCTGCAGTTGATCGGTAACCAGATGGACAGGTTGTATATGTTGAGAGGACAACCTTCGATGTATGATTCAGCGTCGGATGAGGAGCGTGAGGAGGCTTCTGAGACTGCGGTGGCGCCAAGGATTCAGTCTTGCATTCCGAGAGCAGAGAGTGAGTCTCTTCTGAGCACTGGTAGAAGGCTCAGATAGGTTGATCGAACCAATGCTCAAGATGAAGTGAGCTCAGGGTTCCAGGATGTTGCCAGGAGAAGATCTTCTCATTCGAGTTCTGTGCAGGTGTTGAGGATGGCTCCAGGTTCAGAGGGAGCTCCTACAGAGCACAGTGTGATGGGACCAGATGATGGAGATGGCAGCAAGTACATCCCTTGCTAAGAGGGAGTGTTAGATTTTTAGCTTGGGAGGTACTCCGCATGTTTTGTCTTGTATGCAGATGTTAGCTTAATATTTACACTACCAGGCACTTAAATTTGTAATAGATTTTTATAAAGTTGTTTTAAGTGGTTCTTTTATTAAAGTGACTTTTTAATAAAGTGTACCTTCTAATTTTAAAGTGACTTTATTTTCATAAAGCACTTATGTAATAAAGTGAAATCACTTTAATATTTCAAATGATTCATTTTGGAGGGAATGGATCATAACCCTTGATCTTGAAAAAGGCAAGATCTAATCTTGGCCTTTGGATTTAGGGTTGGGGAAGGTGAAAAGACACTTTGGAGGGAAAATGTCATTTTCAGATTATAAAAGAATGCATTGAGTAGTGTGTAAGACATGTTGAGAAAACGTCGGGAGGAGATTGAGAGACATTTTTCTGAGTAAGCTTGAGAGAGGAAAGTGAACAACAAGAGGGCACGTTTTTCAAGGAGCCAGGGCACAAATCCCAAGAAAACATTTCTGTGATTTTTCGGCCGAATTATTTTTCTGCTGTGGGAGGTCATACTGTACGGATCCGTACAGCCGTACAGATTTGGCATGAAAATCGAGGCAGTCTTGGGCACGGATTTCGAGGCGGATTCTAGATTTATGTCTGTTGTTTCTAGGCTATACAAAACAGTTCGTACAACTGATTGTTGGCACGAAAAACGAGGTACGGAGGAGGTCGTACAACAATACGGATTTGGCATGGTAATCGACGCAGAATTTGTTAGGACTGTTTTGGTGCTGTGAGGTATTTTTCCTTGGCTAGAAATGTGTATGTGTTGTTGTTTTGTACTTTCCTAAAGCTGAATAATAATATCTCTCTCTCTCTCGTTGGGTTTCCCCACATTGGGGTTTTCCCTGGCTTTTGCCTAAATTTCTGAGTGTTATGGGTTGTTGTCCACTGTGTTATTTTCACTAAATATTTTTCTTAGCAATGTGTATTTTTGCTTATGGTAATTTTTGAATGTGGGTTTAAGGCATTTATGAAATTTATGAAGACGGTTATCTCTAGGTTGCTAAGTGTATGATAGAAATTTCATTTGCTGATTTTTGTCATTAAAAATCTACATCAACAACATCAGCACGAAGCTGGAAATCTTGAGCACTAGGCTGGCATCACAACAACATCAGCAAGAAGATGGAAATCTTTAGCACGAGGCTGGCATCAACAACATCAGCGCGAAGCTGGAAATCTTTAGCACTAGGCTGACATCACAACAACATCAGCACGAAGCTGGAAATCTTCAACACTAGGCTGGCATCAACACTACTCCCCCTTTCGAGAGAGGTCCTTTCAGACTACACCAAGCTTGTCTCGAAAGTGCTTAAACTTTACACAAGACAGAGGCTTGATCAACACATCAACAACCTATTCATCTGTGCCAACATAATGGAGCTTTACGACTCCTCTCTGCACCATATCACGAACGAAGTGATATCGGATCTCTATGCTTCGACCCATCATGGAACACATCATCTTTATACAACTATGGTTATCACATAGGATCACGGTGGCTTCCACCTCCAGATCAAATAGATCTGTCAACAACATCCGAAACCATATGGCTTCACCACTAGCGGAACATGCTGCAATATATTCTGCTTTTGTTGTGCTGAGAGCAATACTTGATTGCTTCCTACTCTTCCATGAGATCATGGCTGACCCTAGACTTAAATAACATCCTGAGGTGCTATTTCTATCAGAGACACTTTCATCCCAATCTGAATCGTTATAACCACTCAGTCTGAAGTCATGATCTCTAGTATAACAGAGACCAAAACCCAATGTACCCTTAAGGTATCTCATCACATGTTTTGCATCATCAAGGTGAACACGTCTGGGTTCTACCAGATACTGACTCAAGGCAAAACATATATCTGGCCTTGTATTCGTCAAATACATCACCGAACCAATAATCTGTCTGTACAGAGTAGAATCAACCAATTCTGATGAGGTATCTACCAGGAGCTTCAACTTCGTTTCCATGGGTGTGTGCATGGATTTACATTTCAATATGTCAAACCTCTTCATTATATCAACTGCATACTCCCCTTGGTTAAGGAAGATCTTCTCTGGGCTTTGCCAAACTTCAAGGCCTAAGAAATAATGCATTAGGTCTTTCATCAAATTCTGTAGTGAGCTTCTTCTGCAATCTGTGATGAGTTTTTCTTCATCTTGTCAAGAATACATCATCTACATATAGTAGCAACATCATTGGCTCATCATTCATAACCTTTGAGGTAAAGGTTAGAATCAACTTTACTCTTGGTAAAGCCCAAACTCTTCAAAAAACTATCAATCCTGCCACACCAAGCTCTTGGAGCTTGCTTCAAATTGCAGACATGAGTCTTTCTATCTTCAACTTCAAATCAAATTTTCACATCATTTTGTACCAACTTGGTACACTTGCTCAGCTGCAACTCAATTTGCACAATCATCTGCTAGCTCTATGTGCTCTCTGCAAAGCACTATCTGTCTCACTACCTGAGAGTATGTCCTCTCCTCTTTCTGCAACTGTTCTTTCTAGAACTAGGACTCTGCACCTGCAGCTGCTCTGAAACTAAGAATGTTTGCTCCATTCTCACTGTGACTGTTGAAATATGAGAGTAACTCTACTCCATCATGGCAACAACTTTATCTGAAACTGAGAGTGCCTCAATAACTGATACTGAAGGTAGCTCTTCTTCTTTCATGGAGGTAACTCTATCTTTTATTGTAGTCATGTCTCCATGACCCAACTAATGTACTGTACCAACTGCCACTCAATTTTAAATATGGGGATTGCTCCCCTTGCATCTCATACTATATATGAATCATGGTTGCTCTGGTTGTTTTCATGAATACTAGAACTATTTCTTCAATTTCTGGAGTAAGTGTCTCGTCATAGTCTTCTCCCTCTTTCAGGGAGAATCCTCTGGACACACATCAGGCTTTGTACATCTACAACATGCTTGATCTGTTTAAATCAATCTTGGAAGCCAATACTGACTTCTCTTCTAGTCTTCATGGAAGAATCCATATCCTAGACTTTCTGACTCGCTCCCTTCTCTGTCACTGAAACAAGGGAATCTTCCCAAGAGATTTCATATCTCCTAGAAGTTTATGAAGCTACGATCTAGTCTTCTCATGGCATCTGTCTCCCAGTCCTGGAAGTTGTCTCTTCATCTGATCCTTTCTGAGATCAGGGTTACTCTCGATTTCGTCTGAGTCTACAAGGACTTCATCATCTCTTACAGGGTATACTTGGTGTTGAATACCAAGTCTAAATATGAAAAGTTGAGTCAGACTTCAAACGAATTATGTTTCCCGTCAAGGTGGCTTCATTATCCTTTGAACAAGTCTACTGTGAGTTCTTGTTCTAATGTTCGGTCATATTTGGAGCCTTATGCTCCTTACAATCAATCTCCATATGAGATACTCTGGATTTCAAAAGATAACTTCTCCATCTTCTTTGGTACATGAATGTATATGGTTATGTACATAGTCTGCTTCATGTCTCATCTAATCTGTTGCCTTTTGCAACCTTCACTATAGCTTCCTCAGGGTTATTACCTGTGACCTGAAACAAGGTCTACAAAACAGCAAACAAGAATAATACTCTTTTGATAATAGTAAATAAAATAATAGCACGAACAATCCTCACAGTAGCTCCTTTAGAGCTTTCACTTGTGACCTGTCTGAAACAAGGATCAAAAGTAAGAGATACAATATGAAATGAGATCAACACTCTTCTAGTGTTGTGATCAAGCATTCATCCAAGGTAACCTAGAATCAACACAAGAAGTTTCTCCTATAGGAGATGTTAGTTGTATCTGGTAAATGATTACATTAAGCATTTATCTCGATATGATCACATGCTACCAAGTATAATACTTTTCAAAGACTGCTACCTCAACTATAGTGTTTACTTGTAATGGGGTAGTTATCAACTTTGTCATGTGCAACTTTGAATCTTTATCAACTTAATTAATCAAACCTGGAACCTGGAGTCTTGTCCTCAAGAATGAGTGTGTTGTTTTTCTTCCAAGTCTCCTTCACTCAAGATGGCAAGTGCTTTCTTCAACCTGTCTTCTGTACTAAGACAATATGCTATCTTGACAGAAGGTTGGGTTAGAGAATAAACTCTATGATCTCAACTTAGGTTAGTATGATGGTCATAGCTTCAACATGCAACCTAGATCAAAATAATGTCATATCAAATAGATGCATATTAGAATAATCAAACCTGGGTTGCCTTATTCCTCTGAATGTGTTGGATCTTGAGATCCTTCTGGATCTATGGTAAGAGATCCCTTCTCCTGCAAATACCCTTTAAAGCTTAACAGTTTAAACATACGTGAATACATACCTCTGATAGTATTTGCAGGTAGTGGCACCATCTAGTAGCAACGGTAATAATTACCAACTCTTAAAAACTTCAAAGGTGACTGCAACTGATACTACAACTGCAATTGATAATGCAACTGATTCTAAAACTGCAACTGCAACTTGGGGTTTTATGCGGAAACCCTAATTTTTCAAACTTCAAATTTTGAAATTCTAATCCAGAGGCTAGATGCACTAAGTTGAGGTGAGTAAGATGGTGCAGTTAGATTTCTGAAAATCCAAATTTTACCCCTTCAAACTTGACCAACGGAATTTTGGACTGGTATTTCTGGTACTGGTTCTAGTTTCCTGGTTTTCTGGTTTTCTAGTAGCAGTGAAAACTAGGGTTTCACTTTCCGGGAGTTCTATCCACTGAAAAAGTGCGCTGAAGGCGCCAAAGAGTTCCCTAGGCTAGGGTGCACTTTTCTAGATGATTTTTAGACCGAAATTCTTCTTCAATAAAAAGCCCTAATTTTCTTGTACGGCAACAGTGACCTTTTTCTTTATTCAGTGAAAGATGCTCTCTTCAGCTTAGCTCTAATACCATGTTAAGCTTTGAGCTATTATTAGGTTTCTTTTCAATTTACTAAATAACAATAGCATAGGTAGGATCACTATGAGAAACAAAATCACAAGATGCACAACAACATTTATCCTGGGAAACCCTCATGGGGGAGAAAACCCAGCAAAAACTTCCTTAATATAGATAGCCAATACAATGCCAAGACAATAAACCAAACACTAGAGAATATCCTCCACTAAGCAATGTGCCTCTCTCTTCCTTCTTCTCCCAACTGCAGCTAACAAACTTGTGCATTGAGTGAGTGAATGAGTGAGTGATCAAATGAGGCATTGGCTTCCTTTATTTATACAAACTGGCAGGTGCTGGAAAGGTGTCTCTTCACTGGGCAGGGTCGACTTGTCTTCTTAGTGGTTAAAACCACTTTAATTAGCCTGGGGGCCGACTTCTCAATTTGCATATTATATTTAGGGTTTGACCAATCCACAAAAGGGGATTTGGTCAATTACAATGCTTGACATGATCAATCCACAAAAGGGGATTGATCTAATTAATAATTACTCAATAAATAAATAGAATACACTTTGCAGTTACAATATTTCAACAAATGCCTCCCTAGTTGAGAGGGAGTGTTGATGATCGCAGCTTCATGAGACATTTTCCAGGTCGTTCTCCTCTGGACTAAGTTGAGACATATGTGAGAGAGCCCATGCGATGGGTGTGTCATACTCCTCTGGACTGAGTTGAGATGACGTGTGGTCTCCTGTCGTGCTCCTCTGGACTGAGTTGAGACGACTTGAGATGGTCTCGTGTCAGACTCCTATGGACTTAGTTAAGTCGACTTGAGATGGCTCTTCAGATGGTACTCCTATGGACTTAGTTGAGTTGATCTGTGGAGAGTGACGTCCCTGTGGTTGAGCATAGGTGGACATGTCCCTAGTGGCTGAGCACTAGAGGATGTGTGGATCCCTTGCTATATTGTCTAAGAGTAAGATTTGTTGTAACCCTAATTTGTGTTGTAAAGGGTACAAGTCGGCCCCACCATGTAAAAGATAATTAATATTGTGTAAAAATTAATTATATTATTCAATTGTACAGGTCGGCCCTATTGTGCCAATAGACACATCCTTTTGATGTGTTAGGTCTTGTATAAATAAGAGTAGATCCCCAATTGTGGATCACACACACTCACACTTCATTGTAACCTTCTCTTAAGCTACATGTACGACTGAAGTGCGCACTTCTCTTAGGCGCAAGTTTCTAGGTCAAAGAAGCACGCTCTTGTGTGCTCTAGGGTTTATGGTGCGGGGGATCTTCTCTTGACTCTATAGCAAAGGATTATTGGGTTTTTCCCTTGATTGAGAAGGGTTTTCCCGAGATAAACTCTTGTATTCTTGTGCATGGTTATTCTTCTTGTGATATTGGTTACTACAACTATTGTATATGGTATTATTGCATTGTTTATGGTTCAAGTCAATGCTGTAAATGTCGTGTCGGGGTAAGTGTCGGCGAGGGTGGGGTAGAGATCATGTCGGCGACATCGGCGGAAAATGTCGGAATATGTCGGCAAGACCTCAAAAAAATACAAAAACAATCGTTTTTTTCAATTTTTTTAATTTTTTTAAACTTGTAAAGCAACAACAACATCAAATAAACACTTTTCTACATCAATATGAAAATACAACCAATAAATAAGATGCATAAGATGTCAAGTGGTCACATATCGTTACTAAACTGAAAATTCTGAAACATGTTGAAGTATTAAAAATAAAGACTATTGTGGAAGACACCATAATCAGTCTCATGGATATGATGACCCTGGAGCTTAGATGATATCAACTATTTCATGATTCTAATCTGATGTGAGATTAAGATGAATTAAGATGCGATATCATGACCCTAGAGCTTAGACTATAATCTGATGTAGACTAGGTGCGTATCATGATTAATATCATCATGGATATCATGATGAAATATTAAGATGATATTAAGGTG
>SNQJ01S0107006.1:42928-55746 GCA_010110895.2 Picea sitchensis | reverse complement strand
CTTTATATGTTGTTTAAACCTTAAATATGCAACATGCACATGTAATAACCAACATGCACATGCAATGACCAACATGCACATGCAATAACCCACATGCACATGCAATAACCATTAAGATCTCAAACATACAACTGAAACACATCTAGAAACCCCCAGTGTATCAGATCTACAAGACATAATAGTAGATCAGTAGCAAATATCTCGATCGGCGGAATTAGGGATATTTCATTCTGAAGCCACACTGCTTCGCTGCTAGCTGAACACGCTGCTATACACTTTACCTCAACCGTACTAAGCGCCATACTAGTCTGCTTCCTGTTAAACCATGAGATCATAGTTGATCCCAACCTGAAGCAACATCCAGATGTAATCTTCCGGTCTGCGACACTACCGACCCAATCTGAATCAGTATAGCCTTGCAGGCTTATCTCACGATCTGAAACATATTTGAGTCTGTCGTCAATTGTACCTTTCAGGTACCTCATCACATGTTTTGCTGCAATCAAGTGAACACCTCTAGGTTTGACCATATACTGACTCAATGTGTTCACCGCAAAACATATATATGGCCTTGTGTTCGTTAAGTACATCAACGAACCAATCATTTTTCTATACATGGTGGCATCCACTATCTCTTAAGATGTATCACTCAATAACTTTAGATTCATCACCATCGGTGTAGGCATGGCTTTACAATCCATCATTTCGAATCTCTTCAGAATTTCTACAGTATATTTTCATTGGTTAAGGAAAATCTCACTCTGTCTTTGTCATAGCTCTAGACCTAAGAAATAATGCATCATACCCAGGTCTTTCATCTCGAATTTTGTAGCAAGTTTCCTCTTACTTTTAGTGATGAGCTTCTCGTCTCTTGTTAAAAACAGGTCATCTGCATATAATAGTAATATCACTGGTCCACCATCTACAACCTTGTAGTAAAGGTTGGAATCTGCTTTACTCTTGGTAAAGCCCAAGCTCATCAGGAAATTGTCAATTCTACCATACCATGCCCTGGGTGCTTGTTTTAATCCATACAAGGCTTTCTTCAATTTGTACACATGTGTCTGACTATCATGTGTCTCGAAACCTTGCGGTTGCTCCACATACACATCCTCTTCTATTACACCATTTAGAAAAGATGTCTTCACATCCATTTGGTGTACCTTCGACTTCATTACTGCAGTTATCGCAAGTATAGCTCTAATCGAAGTTTATCTCGCCACAGGAGCAAATGTCTCCTCATAATATATTCCTTCTTTATGGGAGAAACCACGCGCCACAAACCTTGCCTTGTACTTCTCGACACTGCCATCTGTTGATTGCTTCGTCTTGTAAATCCACTTGGAACTTACCACTGTCTTCTCTTTCGGACTCAGATCCCAAACATCATTCTTTACAATGGACTGGTACTCCTTAATCATGGCATCCTTCCATTCTTTCTTCTTTGCAACCTATTCATAACAGGTAGGCTCAGAATCAATAATGTCACTTAGTAATGCCATGTAACTAGAGTATGGTCAAGATCTCTTACTTTCTCTGAAGGATCCCTCTAGAGCACCATACTTCTCTGCATCCTGAATAATATCTCGAGCCCAAATTGGTCTTCTCTTTTTTGTATTCATCTCTCGGGATGAATCTGCGAGTCTCTGTGGTTCTTCCATATCATGATCTTCTAGTACAACATCATTGCCTACATTTGTATTTGCAACTCTGGGAGCTTTAGGTTCCTCATCATGGACCTCATCTAAATGATTCTGTCTCGATCTACTGAAAGTTGTATCCTCATCGAAGGTGACATCTCTGCTTGTCTCAATATGTCAGTGACCAGGGATGTAGACTCTGTATGCCTTCGATGTTTCACTATATCCAACAAATATACCCTTGTTGCCTGAAGGGTCCAACTTCGATCTCTTGTCCTTGGGGACATGCACATACACTGGACAGCCAAATATCCTCAGGTGGCTGACCTCTGGCCTTTTACCTGTAAACATTTCTTCTGGTGTTTTGTTCCTAAGTACACGGTGGGGACTTTTGTTCTGTACATATACAGCGATCTTGGTTGCTTCTGCCCACAGATGCATCAGTAAATATTGATCATGAATCATGGCCTTTACTGCTTCCATGATTGTTCGGTTCTTTCTTTCTGCCACACCATTTTGCTAAGGATTGTAGGCAGTATACAGTTCCCTCTTAATCCCAACTTCTTTGCAGAATGCCTTGAATTCATCTAATGTGAATTCTCCTCCATTATCTGACCTTAAGATCTTTATCTTCTTTTCAAAAAGGTTTTCAACAAGTATTTTGAATTCTTTGAACTTGTTGAATACATCACTTTTAGCTTTCAAAAAGTAAATCCAAGTGTTACCTGAGAAATCATCAATAAATGAAACATAATATACATACCCGCTAAGTGAAGTGGTTGACATTGGTCCACACACATCTAAGTGTACGATATCCAAGGCTCCTTTGGCTTTGTTGTTGCTGCTTGGAAATGGGTTTTTCATGTTCTTGCCTTGTGTGCATCCCTTGAATATGCCTTCATGATTCACCATCTTGCTCATGATCGGTAATGCTTTGTAATGTATGTGAGCAAATCTTCTATGCCATAGCTCACTCGAAGTAACTATGTTGTGTACTAATGGTAAATTTGAATGTCCCTTCAATTTGTATAGACTTCCTTCTTGAACACCAATCACCACAGCATCATCAATAGACTTTCCTCCTGACCACATGAGAACTTCACCATCAATGAAAGCAACTCTTAATCCTTTCTCATCCAAAGTTGAGATGGAAAGGAGATTCTTTTTCAAACCAGGTACATACAAAACATCCTTCATCTTCATAGGCTTTCCAGAATCCAATATGTAAGAAGCTTCTCCTACTCCTTTAATGGGATATTGATAGTCATCACCGAGCTTCACCTTGTGAGGTGAATCCTTCTGAACTAATTCTGAGAAGGAATCCTTGTAACCTATCATGTGCTTAGAAGCATCACTATCAATAAGCCATGTGTCACTTCCATGAGTAATTGTTCCTGTAAGAGTTGATATCAATACATATTCTTTGCTTGAATCATCTTCTTTGGCTCTCTTCTAATCAGGTTCATCATCTTTTGCAGCATGAGCATGATGTCTTTTATACTTTCCTTTTCTAACCTGATTTTTTGAGTGAGGACGGTTTATTGCAATGTGTCCCATCTTCTGGCAGATGTAGCATCTATAATTTGAGTAATCCTTTTGAAACTTTTGTGTCTTTTGTGACCTTTGAAACTTTTTGTGTGAGTGAACCTCTTTCTTGCTCTTTCCTTTTCTTGCATGTGTTGCTAGAGCTTGATTTTCATCATCGCCTAGTTTCTCTTCTCTTGCTTCCAATCTAGCTTCTTCCTGAGTGCAATCCTCCCATAGTCTGCTAAACCTTGTTAGCTTTCTTCTTGAATAGATTCCCTGAATGAATGATTCCCAAGATCTTGGGAGACCATTCAATGTAGTCATCACCAGTTCAGCTTCTTCAACTGTATCTCCAATGGCTTCAAGTTGTTCTCTGATTTGAGACACCCTTGTGAAGTAGGATTGAATGGTTTCTAAGCTCTGCATCTTCACACTCTTGAGTTGTGTCCTCAACGTCATCTTCCAGTTGATATTCTTGCCTTCATATAATTGGGATAGGACATCAAACATTTGCTTGGGAGTTGTCAATGATGAGACATGAGGGATCAAATGATCCTTGATAGAATCAACAATGGTTCTCTTTGCCTTGACCAGATTCTTCTTGTACTTTGCCTCGGCCTCATCTCCCTCTGGTTCTGGAATTTCTTCTTTGACGAAACCTTCTAGATAATTCTCTTCTAGAATAAGCATTACTCTATACTTCTATGCTCGGAAGTTATCAGCACCCTCAAGCTTTTCATCAAGCTTAGTGTTGGAAGTCATCTTTCCTGAGGACAAAAATATGATAAGAAAATAAAAAAAATTCAAAGAAAGGTTTTGAACTTACCAGAGAATGTGTTATGCCAAGGTGATCTGCTCCAACTTCAGTTTGTAGCTGCATGGACGTCTTGACCTAGGGTTTCATGAGGAAACCCTAATTTTTCAACTTGAGAATTTTGGAATTTTGATCCAAGGAATAGATGCACCCTCCTTAGGCGAACTCCTTGATGGCTTTATTTTGTCCAACATCCTTCATAAAGAGGGTGACGTCATCTCCTAGGGTTTTATGTAGAAACCCTAATTTTCAGAAACTATGAAAACTGCAAAATTGGTCCAGGAAAAAGATGTGCTAGGGTTAGGTGAGTCTTCCTATGATCTTGTTTTCCCCAGCGAGTTCCTCTAGACTGTGAAAATGGCTTCTTTTAGGGCCGCTCTCAAACCGTGTTAAAATTTCGCTTAAGCAGTTAAGTGTATTATGTATTCTTCAACTTTTAACTATTAGAACAATAACTGCATGCATAAAGATCACTAAAAGAAAGACATCCACAGTATACACAAGATTTATCCTAGGAAACCCTCTTGGGGCAGAAAACCTAGCAAAGCTTCTTCAATATAGATTCATCAACAAGTACAATGTCTCTCTCCAAGAGAGATCTCACAAAACAGAAGATAACCAGAAGATAGACCAAAAACCCTAACCAGAATAGGGTAGCGCACCACTAGACCAAGATGGACCTCCAAAAGATAACCAAAACCCTCCACGAAAACAACCTTACTCTGTAGCTACGTCTCCTTCTAAGAATTGTGCACTTTTCCATGAGAGAGAGAACTTGTGTTGTGTGTTCTTCAAATGAGGCTCCTAGCCTCTTATAAATACAAGTTGAGTCACCCTGTAATTAGGTCAGGGCCAACTTGTACAATTGACACTTTCTAATTTACATTTGACTTTTACAAATGCACAATAGGGTCGACTTTACAAATACAACATAATATTATTCTTTAGGGTTTTGACTTGGTCTAATACAATATAGATACAATAAGAATATCTTCCGAAGCTGCTCAAACATCAACATCTCAAACTCATGGAAGAAATGTCCATGAGTAGCCAACAAGGAATGAGAGGAAATGGCATCAAGCAAACACTGAATATCATTTCGCAAGGTGTCAAGTATGTCTTCCTTCTTCCTTAATTCATTCATGAATTCTTGACAGACAAGATCTAAGATTTCTTTTATCTCTTTAATAAGCATAGTCCAATCATCAACTTGCTCATAGCACTTCTTCACAATACTATAAATAAGACTAGAAACCCTCTAAATTACAAGATAGCCTTTCTTACCTTTCAATTCACTTACTCTTCGCACAAATTTTGGATGGATTTCTCCTTCAATTGATCTTGAAGTTGAGCAACGGAATTCTGCTAATTAACATTCATATCCTGCAAAGAAGCAACATGTTCTAGAGAAACGCCTCCCCAATTGGCATACCAATACCCGAAATGCTCGGAAACGCGGAAATGGGTACGAAACGCCTTGGAAATGTTGTCGGACAATTTGGAAACGTCCTATAGTGCAACTGACAGTGTTTCCAAGGCGTTTCGATCATTTTTAGTGACGTTTCAGGCACCTTTTGGAAGTTTCCAGGATGACCTAAGTGCCCGACAAGGACATGGGGCCCATATGAAATTGTCGCCCTGCCAATGACCCTTTAAGACAAAACGAAGATAGGGGATTCAGCTTTGAGGAGTTTGTGACCTTGGTAATTAATCGTAATATTAAATTCTTAGTAATTAATGGTAATATTAAATTCTTAAAGTAAAAGTGACAATCTCCTTTATCTTACATTTTCTATGACATTCTCTTTTATCTTACCTTTTCTATCCTTTCACTTAAATTTTTAACATTACCATTAATTATTTTTGGATGTTTGACTTAATGTGGTTCCAAGTTAAGCCATGTGTCAATGTCAGTAATGGTGCAAGTGGACTTCTTCAGTAAGAAAGTTCTACAGAAGGATTTATGTTGGATTCTAAGTTGTTGAAGGATCTTTTTCTATTTGTAAAGAAGGTACCAGTGTTTGTTCTTCCAAAGTATGCTTTGGTAGACGTTTTGTGGAAGCTTGGATTTCATGGGTCTATGGGGAGGGTATATTTCATTAATCTATGGAATCATGGAGGTTTTTGCAGTTTACATCAAACCAAGAGTTTTGAGCACAGAAGCTATGCAAAGCGAAGGGACAGAAGGTGTAAATGGGATGGAGAAAAGCATCTAAAGCTGCCAACCAAATAGCTTGGGAGAAGCGATGGGCTCTCTCTATAGGATCTTAGGTTTTATAAATGAGGGAAAGACTAGTTTTAAGATTGGTCTTCTCGTTCTCATCAAATGAGTGGCTTAAGTGAATAGTAAGGGATAGGGGTGGGTGAGAGAGGGGAGGGTCCAAGAAGGCTGGTTTAGAGGGATCTAAAGAAAGATCGCTACATGATCAATTAAAGGAGGAAGGGTTGTGGTTACTTGGAGTGCATAATCAAAACACCGAGCTCCTATCATAAAAGGTTGTGGTAACTTGGAGCACATAATCAAACACACTGAGCTCCTATCATAAAAGGACAATTAAATCATTGGATCTACCAAATAAATCACTGACAATTAGCAAGAACAAGTCTGCAATGAATCCACAAAGGGATGTAATAAGTCACATCGCTCAATAACCAAATGGAAACAGGGTCATTGGCAATTCTTCATCCACTAAGAAATATTTAGATAGTTAATCAAACCCCGCCCTCTCAAACAGCATTTACAGAGAAAGTGAACTCAACCACTGTTACTTTGCAGAACCAATAAGTATAACTTTACCCTGAAGATCTTCCAGAGTTTGATGCTAATTGAAAGTCTATAATTTTGAACAAAGTCACCTGAAATGGGGAAACGGTTTCAGTTTCAGAAACAACAGTTTTCAAAAAAACTAGGAAACACAGAAACAACATATTAAATTATTTTTTCAAAAATAATTTAAAACAAAAAAGTTAAAATATAATCCATAATTCATTTTGGCTTTTTGTTTCTTTTTAACTTTTAAGGGGTTTTGTTGTTTTAGGGTTTATTTACACACAAGCAGGTCATACATGGGTCCCACTACAATTAAGGGGCCTTTATTTTGTTTCATCGTTTTTTTTCCTA
This sequence comes from Picea sitchensis, assembly GCA_010110895.2. NCBI lineage: Eukaryota > Viridiplantae > Streptophyta > Pinopsida > Pinales > Pinaceae > Picea > Picea sitchensis. The sequence goes on along the minus strand of SNQJ01S0107006.1, from coordinate 48,644 downwards.
GGAAACACATCATATCTAGTGCTTTTGGACCGAAAATGTATTGAACATGTCCCAAACACCTTTCCAAGCAGAAATAGCCTAAAAACTTTTCTGGGGAGTTCTATACTTGTTTTGATTCCAAAACATTTTCTGACTGGAAACAAGAAGGTACTACGAGTTTCTTGTGACCCTGCTTTTGACAAGAGGTATAGCTTTGTTTACAAATGGTGTGCCTCATATTTTGTCAATAATTCAGCTAAGCCAACTGACAAAACAATATCTCGGAACTTATGCAATTTCCCGTTGGTACTAATTGAATAAATGTAACTTAAACCAACTCAATTACAACTACTTTATTTAGAATTAAATCTCTCCAGTATGGTAGCGTATTCAATGTGGAAGATCATATCTCCATACCATTGCTTTTTCACCATTCCCTTTTATACTTGCTACTTGCAAGCCTGTGAGATATTCCAAGAAGTTGCCTTAGATGTTATAACCAGTGTAGGTCCATCTCAACTCCAGAGTTTTTAAGCAACAAGAGGGATCAAAAATAAATCAAAGTAGAAATTTCTCGGTGCTTAAAAGATCCATAGTTAAGATGGATCTATGCTGGTTATATATATACTAGCCCAAAGGGCTAGCTCAAGTGGTTGAGTGCTTTGAACTCCATGTTGGAGGTATTAGGGCCGATCCCCTAGTTTGGCTACCTCTATTGTGTGCCTCACTCGATGTCCCTATCGGGTCAGGGGCTGTAATCAACGCTGATAGGTTTACACTAGGTACCATCCACGAAATGCAAGGAAGTGCCCCGGGGGGTTTCCCCACGAGGTTTTCCTTGGGAAAAAAATATATAACAATTAACATATCAAGGGGTTAGCTCAATCAGTTGTCACCAATGTTGTGGGACATTTGGCTAGTTCTATGCCGACAGGGCCCAGTTCAAATCAGCTTGGCTTAGGTGCACTAGTCTATATTGTAGGGTTTGGAATACCATCCACAAATGTGGGGAAGAATCCCTTGGGTTTCCTATTGAGGTTTTCAATTTTCTTGGTAATTTTTTAATGCTTGGTTATTTTTTTATTTTGTTTTTTATATTATGGATTTTAATTTTTTTCCAACTTTGATTTATAAGCACAGACATTACACATTTCATCCATACTAGACTGTAGAAGGAACTCACTTCTCTTGGTGCAAATTTGCAATCACAATAAAAATGTCAATCCTATATATCCAATAAGGCACATACACTTCCCTTGCCTATAGACCCATTGTGACCCCATTACACAATACAAAAACACATTTCGAGCCACTCAGAAAAGATACCCTAGCCTATAATTCATTAGCTACAGAGCATGTCATTGGCAGTGTTCCATAGCCCATTTCCTTAAATCCAGCTCCGTCAAGATAGTTATCCAATCAACACAGTCTTCTACTCATTTAGTGTGTTTAGTACCCATCAGTTCTTTGAGACATATGAACCCTTGATAGTACCAAATATTCATTGAACAAGTAAAGAGCTGCTATCCATCCTAATTGACATGAATCGGTCTGCTGACAAACAAGTGAAATTCGGATTCCTACTCTGTAAACTATTAATCTCTCCCACTACACATTCTTCTACACAATCTGCTACTACTTTACTTTTCACTTCTGTTGAACTACTACTTTACTTTTCCATAGCGCATTGCATATTTTGCCACGAGATTCCTTTCTAATTTGCAATTGGTTTTGCATGTTGTAATGCCCAGACTCATTAGCTGTTTTTTGTTATTTGAAGACATGATTGTAATTTATTTCTTTCCTCCACAATGGACACTACTTAAGCCTGTTTTAACATGTCATGTATCAGTACCTCAGACTACTATTGAATTGAGCTAATTAGTAATAATCTAGATACTCATATTGAGACCATACCTGCCAGTAAGTAGAAGCCATAAGGGTGTTGTTCATAGCCAAACATTTCTCTAAGTTCTTCGCCATAAAATTTGTAGACAAGCATGCCCAGGAGTGCAACAACCTAGGGAAAACAAAGTGTGATCAAATTAATCTAGAGAGGCAGAAAGTACCTGACAGTCATTTTAATGAAAGAACAGCCTGAGAAGAAATCTGACTACTTTACATATAAACTTAAAATAAAGCATTTGTGTTACATACTATTCTAATTTTTAATAATTCAAGAAATCAACATAATCTGCATGTCTTAAGTATGTCGTGGAAGAGAACATTCAAATCGATTAGAAATATAACTTAACCATTGATATTCAAAGCATAGTCAAAAAGGTCAACTAAATATTCACTCTCTCTGTCGTGAGCATTATAAGGTTGTCATGATTATTATATATGTTTGATGAATTAAAATTTAAAACTATATAGCGAAAGAGGTTATAGATTACGGAAAAGGGCAGATAATAAAGTCACTGAAGTTTCCAAATTTACTGCTCTCATATGCATTTCAGAACCAGCACAACTGGTTGACCTCCCTCTCTCTCTCATATGCGATTTGCTAGATTTACTTTTCTCAAATGCATTTGAGAACCTGTTAACCCCTAGATTTTCACCCTTGAAAATCTTGAGGGTTAGGAGCCAGCATACACTATTTAGGCTGACATAAAGAGATTTTCCCCTAGTTTTAACACTTGTGTGAGCCAAAGGTTGGTTCCCATCAGAGACAGGTACAGGACTGGTATACGATTGTTTTTGTTTCAGAGTTAGAGCTAGCACAGTTTCACAGAATTTGAGAGAGATTTCTATATATAGCAAGTGACCCTACTTTTTAGGAGACAGTGACTGGAGACTCATTTGACAGTTTTGAGCTTACAAGGTTGGTCCTTGCATGATACTAAGCCCGATGACATTTTTCCAGACAACATGCAAGTACTTTCTATTTTTAGCAGGTTGAGCTCCAGGCCTCAGATCAGGATTCTGAGTGTGCAATATTGATCCTTGAAACATTCTGAGACTTTTGGGCCTTTTCTAGGATGACTTGCCATCGTTTTCTATTTTTAGCAGGCAGAGCATCAGGGCTCGCATGTCAATTCTAATCGCATATTTGGAATCCTCACGAAAAATCAAATCCGATGAGTATGATATCATTGACATGCGGCAAGATTCTATTTTTAGCAATGTCTATTTTTAGACATATGACACATGGCGGTGTTCTTCTAGTCATCCTGGACATTTTTGGCAATTTCCTATTTTTAGGAGCCAGACCCTATTTTTAGCAGTTTCTATTTATAGGTCGCCTCCAAAGGTGACAAGTGGCAGGGTCAAATTCCAACATGTGGCGGTGATTCAGTGTGACATGTGGCATCTACTTGGCATCATTTAATAAGGGGGCGCACTTTCCAATGGTAAAAGCATTAAAGTGAAGAATTAATTAATTAAAGGGGCGTGAGGAGGAGGCGGCACTCTCATGAACGTGATTGAGCCAATCAAGGATTAAATCACTCACCTAACTTTCTCTCACTCATCATTAACTCACTTTCCATGCAATTAATTCCATTAAAATCCTTTTTAATTCCTCTTAAATGCTAAATCCCTAAAAATTAAGGCACATTCTCTCCCATTGGCTAACCCATGCATAACTTGGACAAATTTAGCGTTTGAGCATGTGTTTGATTCCTATTTTCCTCCTCCATGTGTTTCTTCATCTCTTTAAGCCTAAAGCGCATTGTTTCCTCTCATTATTTACTCCCTCTTTCTTAGAGTGCGCCCTCACTCTCCCTTTCTTACCACACGTGTGGCACATCTCTTGAGTTATACCCCCTCTTCTCTTAATGCATGCACCACCTAGCTCCTTCGTCTCCTACTTACTAGTGTTTTTATCCCCTAATGCACCTATTCCACACCCTCTCTCTCACACGTGGCTCCTATTTCTCTTTGCCTCTCCTTGAGTGCACCTTCTCCCTATATTTTAGGGCGCATTCTCCCTTATTAATGCGCATCTCTCACTCCTCTATCTCACTCACTCTCCCTCAAACTATTCCTTACTCCTATCATGTGCTCAAACCGTATCCTAAACTCCTATCTTTTCCCACTTTCTAACTCCTATTCCTAGTCTGCATCCCCCCCATGTGCTTTCTTCCTAAAAATTAGGGCGTGAACCCTCTTTTCTTCCCCTTTTTCCACGTTTTTACTCCTCTTAGACTCCCACATGTGGGAGTTAGGCTCACTCTTCCACTTTACTTCCCTCGTGCGCATGTACCTCCTACTCCCTCTCCTTCCCTCATGCACCATACTCTCTTTCTTATCCTCCTATGCGTCCTCATTCATAGTCTTGGTAAAGTGCACCCCTACTACTATATATTGGAGTGGGCTACATGGTATTATGTCAGATTTTTGCAGCAACAACATTCATTTCTCTCTCTCTCTCTCTCTCTCTCTCTCTCTCTCTCTCTCTCCTGCTTCTTCTAGACTAGCTACTCTCTCTTTGAGCAAGGAAAATCATTATACCGGTTGTGGATTTGTCTATTGTGGCTCAATCAACACTTTGGAAAGCCTATAATAAAGAAGTGTTGTGTTTTTTACAAACTTTCCTTCTTGTTGGTATTATGTTCTTACTCTTGCAAATTGATTAAGTAGTTCTTACCATTTATTGTGATATTCATCTTTTAAGTGGTTTCTTTTTTTCTTTATTTCATCTCTCACGCTAACAATACGGGATCCCTCCAAGCAACTTTAAATTGTCTTTTCCTAACGCTTTGGCAGAGTGTTTACACGTTGTCCAAAGCATTTTTGCTGCTGTTTTTTGTGTTTTTATTGCAGAAAATCAGCAGTCGGTACCTAGGGACTCCCCCTTAGTTTGGCACACACCAGCCCAAACGGAGAGGAGGCTTGCCCATGACAATTTGGGGCATTCTCTCCTTGAATTAGCATCTTCTTTATCACTGTTTTTTATGTTATATCAGCTCATATTGGAGGGTGAAAAAGTGTGCTAACAAATTGGCATCTTTGTCGAGGAACGCAAACCTTGGTAACACGACATTCAATGAGTTTTCATTTCATTGTTATACTTTGTTTTAGCTCACCTGGCGACTCCAAAAGGGACTTACACACGAAGATCCTTTGGTTTCGATTCCTTCACAATGTCTAGTTCCGAGCTTGCACAAATTCTAATATCTTTTCTCGGAACAAGACTACTCTTTCACTTGGAACTCCTCTCAAAAGTTGGTAAGCATACTAAGTTTTTGGGTAAGTTCTTTTCGACGAGCACTATGGTGAGTGTAACTTCCACATCTTCATCTTTGGTTTTATTTTCATCTCAAGCTAGTAGGGTAGCAGCTATGCTTTGTTTCTATCTTGGATTAACCATATGGCTACGGCTAAGAGGCCACGAGTAGGGTATAGATTCTTTGCCTATGACCCACTGAGTTTTGTTGCATTTCCAGATTATCTCCATAACTTACCTGCAGATAAATATCTTAAACGCTTCCCTCAGTTCACAGGCAAGTTGGGAGTATCAATTGAGGATCACTTGGTTGATTTCTTACAAGTGGTAGATGATTTTGATGTGGAGTATGAGGATGCGGTGATGAGGATGTTTGTGTTGACCCTCGAGGGGGAGGCAGGAGCATGGTACAAATCCCTTTTAGATGTTGAAATAATGTAACTGCAAAGTGTATTCTTATTATTATTTGATATATTATTCATTGGATCAATCCCCATTGTGGATTGATCATGTCGGCTACTTTAAAAGGACCAAATCCCCTTTTGCGGATTGGTCATATTGTAATTG